>WEIS01071729.1:0-11400 GCA_013389965.1 Todus mexicanus | reverse complement strand
AAGCCAAGCCCTTTCTCTCCCAGGCCATTGGTGACAACATTGGATGCACGTGGAGGTTGACACAGAGGTGGGTGGGGGATCAGAGAAGGACTTACTCTTCTGGCATATAACTGACTTTTGGGTGGTCTCTAGGCAAAGAGGAGGAGAAGGAAGGCCAGAATCCAAGAGCACTTCTATCTGACGTACTGCACAGGAGAAGGCATGAAACTGCGACTCTGTAGCTTGAAGGACACGCCAGTGCCAGGCCCGAGACAATCATGCCCTGCTAACCTGCAGAAAGACTACTACCAGTTCAGCAGACTCATAGAAACTTTGAGGGTGTCTGCCCATGCTCCTCCACATAAGGTTGCCATGCCCTCTGGAATTCTAGCATGCTGAGACAGGGTATTTCAGCTCAGCAAATAAATACAGCAACAATAAACGGCATCAATTATTCACTAATAGAATTATGCCTAGTAAGTCAAACAGAATCTATAATCTGAAAAATCGCTTGCTTAAAAAATGCAATGATTTTTTAAATTGGTTTTCTATTCCCTGCTATGATTATTCAAACCACTGTATAGAAAGGACTTGGGTAAAGAAGCCCCTTAATCAGATTAAAGGGAAATCACCTACCAGCTGGGAACCTAGCAGCTCCCACATCCTCCACTTATTTGTATAACCTCCACCTGTAAAACACCCTTTCTAGGATATTGCTAAGGCTGCAATCCCAGCATTAGCTATTTGCTCAGTTGTGCTTCTTAAAGCAGGTAAAAAGGACAACCTGCAGCTTTCAAAAAAGCTCCCTCCTTAATATTAAGAAATGCCTGTGAAACTTAAGTCAACATTACGTTCACACAGATGCTTGAGGCAAACTGTTCTGTTCCCACCACAAACAGCAATCATTACTCTGTAGACGTGACAGATTTCTTCTGGAGCATCTGGAAGTTGCTGCCCGTAAAGAAGAATCTGACTCGCATAATTAAATTAGCTCCCCCATTTTAATTATTTTGGCACCACATCTCAAGCGAGAAGTAGCCAAACAAAAATTGTCTTGCTACAAGTTTCTCTGTCATTTTTGCAGCAATGCAAGGTACTCTAAAACCTGTCGAGCCCTCACACACATTTCTGTTTGTCTTCTCCAAATGGAAATATGGAAACCTGAACCCCTAAGAAAGGGCAAGTAAAGGACGTGAAACAAATCTTTCACTTCTCTTTCTCTCTTCCCTTCCATGAGGACTTTCTTCAGCAAACTTCAACTCCACGGTTGCAACTAGAGCACCATTTCATCACATTCTGTTTGATATCTTAGATGCTCCACTCCTGACCTCTCTTTAAGGACTCCTGCCTGTTGTTCAGCTCCTGTGTCCTGTCCACATTTGCTGTCTAGAGTTTTCACCCTCAACTTCCTCCCTTTCCGTTTCCGTTCCTTGGCTTTGAAGGAGTTATTTTCCCATTTTTCTCTGAAGATTCCTTCCCAGCCAAACCCCTGTTCTCTTTAAGGCAACTCCAGTTTCACTGGTAACGCCCTTCTGGACATTCTACTCCCTTTTTGACTACCTTAGTTTTAGTGATGCCTTTGCATTACCAGAAGGCAACACCACATCTTCTCATTGTTCCATCCCAAGTCCTCTTCAACTCATCTCTCTTCAGATTCTCCCTATCCTCTAAACGAGATATATTCTATTATGTGACATTACACACATGCTGGGCAACTTTGTAATTGTTCTTGTGTTTAACGCTAATCACAATTCTGGCCCTTCACGCAATAATTCTACATTGCTTGGAAAAATGCCAGCCTACATAAGTCAGCAAAGACATCAATACCCTGATTTTCCTGGTTTATTGCCCTAGTAGCCCAAATCTGTCTTTATCATCAGTGTCAGCACTTTCCGTGCGCTGCTTCACACAGCTCTACGTAACTGTCTGCATAATTTCCCTTCCCCTTATAAAGATGCTCACCAGCTCAGACATACCCATACCAATAGCCAAGACCCAAGAGTAGAACACCCATAAATAACACTGCAGCAGAAATCCTGTCCACAGGTGTCATTTGGGCATCCCATCCACTCTGCCCACCCCAGCACTCATCTGCAGCTACAACAGTCCTCCTGCTTTCAGACACCCTGCTGTTTACACCGCACTGCAGCTGCCCACAAACAACCATTCCATTTCTTTCCTCTTCCCATTCTCCTTTAGCGAGACACCAGTAAAAAAAAAAAAAAAGCACCCTGAACTAGTGCACCAGCACACTACAGCTACTGTCACCCTAGTGAGCAACATGGTCTCAGTGTTCGTTTCTGATCCATCCACTCTCTCTGCTCTTCTACTTAAACAGCAATATAAATAGTTAAAATTCAGAAGCCTCTGGAGCATCTGTCCCTTCACAATATATAACATTCAACGAAGCCTCAAGCAACTGAACAACAATCATGGAATCAAAGAATGGTAGGGCTTGGAAGGGACCTCTGGGGATCATCCAATCCAATCCCCCTGCTAAAGGAGGTTTGCCCAAAGCAGGTTGCGCGGAAACAATCCTTCATACCTCGAGTCCCCTTTCAGAAAGGGAGTCAAGTTATCAGTTTTGTTCCAAGTGCCAAAATCAGAGGATGTATTTCACAGAAAATGCAGTAGAAAAAAAAAAACCAGAAAAAGCAATAGTTTGCTTCAGACTCTAATGCTTCTTCGCAGTGTTCCGTTACTATTAGTGGGTTTCAAAAGCAGATGTAAACATAAACCAACTCCCACTCCCTTCCACTGTCAGAATAATCAGAGATTATCTGCCCAGGAAAGCTCTTCCCAGTTAACCCTATATATGGTCAAACATACGGCCGTCATGTCTTTTGGGAAGATAACCTTCCAATGTACAAAAAAAAAAAATCATCCAGACTTAAAAGTCATCACAAATCACATAGTGAAGAAAATCCCTTAGCATCAGTAACAGACTGGATACTAAAGCAATGCTGAAGTCATTATTACCTTTATGGGTTTTCAATCAGATCAACCTTCTCCTTTTTTTAAAAAATATTTTTTCATGAAAGAAAACATAAGGACACTTTCAAATAGCTTGAAGTCACATCAAGAGAATATTATAGTGAGAAAATTCATCCCGTAACACATCTAGTAAGCTAACCATATTGGTTATGACCTTTTTTTGCATATTCTTTTTTGGAAGGGAAGACAATGTATATATGCAAAGCACAACGCAGCCTTCTCAAACGCTTGATTGCATGAGCACTAGGTCCAGATTCAAAAGTAAAAACATTTTTCTGTGACTTACCAGAATTTCTCTTTGACACGAGCTTCAAATTCATGCTGACTACAGTACAGATCACAAGAACCAAGAGAACAAGAGGCTTCATCGTTCGCTTTCTGTGACAGCTGAAATGCAAACATAGTATGAAGTCTGAATCACAGCTCTTCACTACAACAAAGCAGCAGCTACAGTTAAACATTTCTCAAAGAACCATTACAGGGCAAAGGCTTAATCTAGCGAGTTCTGGGTTTATTTTTATGCAGAGGTAGGAAAACATAATGGTTCAAAGTAACTGTCTATGAATAATTTATCTCTGACTATCACACAAAAGGGTTGGGGTTTTTTAAATGACACTTTGAAAATATTATTTTTGCTTGAAAAAAATATATAAAAAAACAACACACAAGACTTAACTGTTTATTTGAAATAGCATGGGTCCAATCTGGCGGATTTTAGTATGTTATTTAAAGGGGAGACCCTGATGGCCACAATTAGCTTTGTCTCATGCAAACAGGTCACACGCTTAAAAAAACTTCCCATTGTTCAAGAAAATATAAAGAGCAGGTTATTCATGCAGTTTTCCCTCCGGTGACCTTGTAAAAGCTCCTACAATGAATTAATACTATTCCAGAAATTTCTCCTATAAAATGAAAGGTGAACGAAATTCAGAAATCAATGAATGCAGGTCTCAGGATTCTTATTAAAAAGATAAAATTAATCTCTCCTGTGAACTTTACTACCTACTTTATATCACATACATTAAAATAAAAGAAAAAATCTAGTTGAAAAATTTTATTTTTCATTTTATATAATTACTGGAACAAATTCTGTTTCCATTTACAAGTACAAGGTCATTCAAAAAAAAATAGCAAGAGCAAACTGAGGTTCCTTATCTGCACTCAAACACAGGTAAAACAAATCTGAACACAGCAAAGCCCACCTCTCTCTCTCTAAATGAAAGAGAGATGCTTAATTATAAGCTGGAGTCCTCAAACACATGCTTAGCTTGAAGTCATAGGCCTTTAAGTGGCTTTATATATTTAGGATCTAGGAATTCATCTCCATATCAGATACAGACTTTAGACCAGGACCCTTATTCTCAGATAAAGAGGGCAGTCATCTAAATCAGTACAAAATTATTATTTACACCAAAAGACTCAGCACACATTTTATAACAGTTTGTTTTCAATGGAAAGGCAGGAAATTACCTGCACTAGTCAGCAAAAACAAAGGCAATGAAACAGAACCATTCCTTAATTATTCTACGATTCTATGACTCTTAAAGGCTGTGCCACATCCACCCGCCCAGAGGCGCCCTGAGCTTTGGGACCAGCCCAGACCCCTGTGCCTCTGAACATTCACTCCTCCTGATAAACACGCCAGAGGGTGCAATGTCCCGCAGTTCACTTAAAATTATTCAGTTTCATTTATCACATCGAATATTCTTCCCTCGTAATTCTACTACCGGTCTATTGTTGTGTGAAGAAAATGTAAGGAACCCTGCATATCCTTTTACACGATGGTAATTATGCTGCTATTCAATTATTTCAAAATTACCACTTAAAACTGAAGTTTTCCCCTTCTCACCTCACCGTACCGCCAGCTATAAATAGGCAGCGGATTTTTTTCTCCCCTCTGAATTCTATGTTCCCGTGGGCACTTTATGCCTATTGATTCCCCACAGCAATGATACTAAAAGAGTTTTCAAGGAATAATACGCGCTGAAGGTTGTCTGACAGTGGTTAATGGCAGAATTAGCATTCATTCTTCCTTAACCTCTCCTTGGAGTACCAAAATCCCGAAACAACCAAGGCCATCTTGACAAGAGAGGTTAAAAAAAAAGTAATTGAACTAAATCTTTTGACAGATAATTGTAATGATGATGTTATGCTAGAAAGATTTTCAAGTGTAGCTTTGCAAATTACTTTCCCCACTTTCCTCCCTTCAGTTATTACAGCTGAAGTATGTTAACTCCTAGGTCTTTTTTCATGTGGGTTCCTCCATCCCCACCGCAAATGAGATATGCTGCATTAAATACGCTTAAAAATTCAAAGCAAGTTCCGCCGGCCAATGTTAATGCTGGAGAGAGGGGAAAATTCTTGGTTCTGTCAGCACTGCATTTTGCTTTCTGAAGCTCTGGCTGCACCGTAGCAGTCAGTCTCTGGAACCCAGGAAAATACAGTGGGAAAAGGGCAATAAACTACACCACCACCCAGTCCTTCACAGCCTAGCCCAGAGCCTCAGCTTGTTCCATCTGACACAACCCCACTGAAGATGCCATGAAAACAGACGTCAGAGTTTGAGGTGTCATCTTCACCATGCTAGACATCCAACCAGAAGAAGGTTGGATCAGGCACACCAGTGCGACCAGTGGGTCACCTGAGACAGTAGATGGCTGTAGAGGAGGCTGTTCAAACTGCTGTATGATAGATGATGTTTTTCAAAACATAGAATTTGACAAAGAACACAAGGTACAGTATAGGGTCTATTTCCCTCAGAAGAACACCAAACAGCCAGAAGACGGAAGGTTGTATGTGTCCAGGACAAAGTCTCTAAATTTCCTCTGGAGGAGATTTCTAGGGCAGAGCCTGCCAGGATTCCCATCGTGTCTCCCAACCGGACCAGTCTCACAACTCCCTCCTCTGGGCCATTCACTGACCTATAAGGCAGTGGGATGGACTGGAGCCTTGACACAATCCCGTGTTAGACCTGCGAGCACCTCTGGAAATAACTGGGAGAGTGTCTAAGATCTGATGAAGAACATGAATAAAACTGTGCCAGCTTGAAGAGATGTAAGATGGGATAAACCAGTTAACATTCAACACCATTTTTCTACAATCAAGGCATTTTCCTCCAAGCAGGGTTGACTTTGTCATTTGACAAACGCTCCCGTCACAGGCACTGAGCAGCATTTCCCTGAGGGGCTGCTTACTCTGATGCTGCCACCTCCAAGTAGCTGTGAGCAGGGCACTCTACTGGATACACCTCACAAGAAGGGGACCAGGTTTAGGACTATTCCCACAAGACTGAAGAAGACATCTTACTTAATAAGGATATAGACATACCAACTACAGCTAACTCACCCAAGATCACTGAGAGGAAGGAAGAGAGACAGAATAAAGTGCTTGGTGAGAAGGCTGAAAGAATCACTGAACAAGTTAAGCCAGTCCTCGTTGTGACCTGCCAGGTTGCATTTGTATCGAGGTAAGGAAAGAGAGGTTGCTACCACCAGGAGAAATCTAGGAAAAGCAATGTATTCTCAATTATTCTACTGCTAACAAGGCCACCACTTCCCTCCCCACACTGTTACATGCTATAGGCCACCAACTTCAGGCAGCTTTCCCAGCCTGCTGTAAGCACCCAGCAACTACAACGGGAGCAGGCTGCAACACTACATGAATTCTGTTCTTCTAACAGAAGCTCTGACTCCCATATGCTGCCTAATGCCCTTCACCTGTGTTGACAAACTCAGGTCTTTCTTCTGAGTCCTCAGAAAACAAGGTTTGGGAAATCGTATCCCATTTTCTTCATGTACTTCTCGTCCTTCCAGCACCCACTTCAGCTCTCATAGTTTCCCAGACTCAAAAGAATTTCAAGTAACAAGGTCAGAAGAAACAAGCAGGAAACTAAAGCGTCAATATTCTGCACAAAACCTAGCACTGAGATTCCCAAGTTCCCACTTTAAACATAATTCAGTTTTGCTCTAATTTCTACAACAAGCTTTGTTTATACAGTGGTCCCTTGTAAGCGAAGCAAGAGAAGTGGGGGGGGGAGGGGTGCACTCAGGCACATGTCCGTGCACAGCCTGAGACTTGTTGATACACAGTGAGGGTCTGGAGCTTCTGGTTTCTCCACAGAAGCTGTGCAGAAGGTGCTCATTAAAAACAACAGTCCACCTCTTTAGTGGTTTCCAACTGTCAGGTTTTGCTGCTCAGAAATCTCATAGAAATAAATCACAGTTTTCACCCCACACACAGAGGATGAAATGGCAACAGTAATTCTTGTGTTGTCTTTACAGTGACTTCGGTTCATTTCTTTTCAAATCGTTTCCCCACTCCACTATTTAAGGCCTTGAATTTTAATCTGAAGTCTCTCTCTCGGGTCATCTTCTCTTTTGAAGAACACCACACTTTGAGCTGTTTATTACGGAAAGATTCTCTGTCTATACAATATGCTCGATGGACGCAAACTACAATGGACACCAGTCCCTTTTTGCTGATACCTCAAACACAAACAACAACAACAAAAGTAATATTTAAGATTGGAGATGCATGGTAAATTCAAATAACACATCTTCAGCTCTACTTGATACGAGGCATGCAGAGTTCTTCACTCTGTTGCTCAATGAGCATCAAAGAATATTTCATTTTGCTTAATTCACTGTGCATCTTCACCATCATAACCAGCCACTTGAGTTGTATTAAATATGCAATGCACTTTAACTCTAGAATGCAGCACGCATCATTCGTCTTGCTGGATTTGAGTCTCCACTGGGCTCAGACCCTTAACTAGATTCAGATCTGGCTAATTCTCCTTGTTCAGCTGAAATTCTGCGAGAAATTTAAAACGGAGCCAAGCACAGAGGGAACGTGGCAGTGCTTGTGTTGCGCGAATTGAAAGTAACTGGCAACAACCAGACAATGTCTACAATGTCTGGGATTATTGCAGGGTCAACAGTGTATCAGCTGCGTGATAGCAACACAACAAGGAAAGTTCAAGGTTGTGTCCTGAGGAAGCAAAAGGAACCATGACTAAATACACAGAGCACATGGCAAGGTCACCCCGCCAATCTGGAATGAATCCTCCAAAGGCTGCACGCCTGGGTGCAAAAGAAACGGAACAAACTGTAAAATTCACAGATCTTTTGTGACGTGAAGGGGGTAAACCCTGAATCTTACCAGTTACTTGAGAAGAAACAAATAGCACCACTTCTTAGGTGTAAACATCGAGGTTTTGCTTGAAAGATAGTAATGCTTCCATTAAAAAAGTTAAATATCTTCCAAATGGCAACCACAAAAGATATCAACAACAGCATCTTAAAGCTTCAAAAGGCATCTTACAGTATAACACCAGAACAAAAAAATGGGCTTCAGTGGCAGGCACAAAAGAAAAATACTGTGGATGGCCTTCACACAGTGACTTCTCCCATTAACATTTCTGGCTGTGAAGAGCAGAAGTGATTTTAGTCATGTCAAGGTGGCAATCACTCAACACTATGAGCAAACTGCTGTTTGCCCTGAAGAGAAGAAATTCGGCAAGTATTAACACAAGAATCTTTTCCTGCAAGAACCTTCCGATACGATAGCTCCCTAAAGTAGCGCTCATTTATGGCAAAAAATGAAGAGCAGAAAATGGAAAAATCCTCTGAAATACTCCAAATAGAGATAAAGATCCAGTATCTGTAGAATCAGAATGCTAACCAGTGGGGTCAGTGATGAGCACACGATACAGGCACTCATCTAAATCTCTACCAAGAAAACTCAACAAAAACCTGAGCAGCACATCTTAACAGATTCGTGAACCAAAAGAACTCGAACTACTCAGCACTGATTAGCAGATCAAGTGCTATCAGCTCACACCACACACTGACCTCGATTCCCTAAGCAACTCGCTCACACAGAATTCAAGTTCATTACATCTCCAAATTGGATTTTAAATCCCTGAATCGTACTCCTCCCTTATTGTAGCAACTCCCGCGCTTGGAAATGCAGAAAGCAACTCTAAGGAGGAACAACAAGAACAACAAAGGAGCAGGAAAGTTGGTCAATAATTTTTAAGCCTCATGCCCAGCTGCACCATCAAGGATATACTGATTCTGCACTACCCTGGATTCTACAGAGAACTACTGTTCCAGCCTCAGCTTCGCAATATTCTAACTGCACATCCCAGGATATATGGATATGCTTGTCCAGTATCACAGCTTTTAAATTCGAGTAGTCCAGGCCTTCTATAGACAAAGCGAAATACATGTTGTGGGAGCAGGATTACAGATGTACTTCAAGCCCTCATGGTTTATGAGGTCAACATAATGGATCTATTAATTTACAGCCTTTTTTTCCCCCTAGAGTAGGAGCTATTAATATTCTACATATATTTACTTCTGCAGATTGTGGTTTAATCAATACAGTACTTCAGGCAACTTGAAGTACCGTTGGCAACGTGAAGACTGTCAGACCCAGAGAGTTCAGGTTTACCGAGTGGTGCTTAGCCTCTTACCACTTCGCAGAAGTACTTAAAAGATTACAGAAAAGCCAGCTGGGAGAGAGAAGAAAACACGAAGACAGTCTACACTTGGAAAGCTGAACATGTACACTAGCACTGTGGAAAGGGGACTGATTTTAAGAATCAGCTTAAATCAGCCTAAGTCCTAGAATTGACACAGTTACAGCAAGACAGCTCCCAAAGCAGAGTAAGCCACAGCAGTAATCACAGCCCCCCAAGGGGAAAGAGAAGCCCCAGTCACAAATGATCGTGTAGACTTCCCGATGCCAAGAAGGCTGCTGCGCACTGTCCCAGGAGGGCAGACTTCCTCTGGGCTGAGATGACCTCAGAGGCTACTCTCTCAGATCCAGCCCAACCAGCCCACTCTGTGCTGCAGAGAAGCTCCACTCAGGGAGAAAAAAAAAGGGTTCTTCACCCTGTTTTTCAGCTCTTCAGGGGGAAAAATGCAAGTTGCTGATGAGAACTCTTAGGCTTCTCACTCGCTGATACTGGAAAACCCATGGCTTCACCTGTCTCCAGCACAAACACCACTGCTCAGGTCACGGCCTTCTCCTAAGCGCTTTAGGTGATCCTGCCAGTGATCACAGGCCTCCTTTACAGAGCCTCCATCACGAAAGAAGACATTTCAGATTAAATGAGATAAGAAAAGTCCATTCTCACCCACACCAATTTCAAAACTCACACACAGCTCTTACATCAATAAGGAAGCCTGTCCAATTCACAGCAGCCTACGCAAGAGCATTATTAAACCAAAAGATCAGATGCTTTGCTGCTTTCATACTCATACCAACCTTGCTCCCCAAGCAGCTTTTGTTAAGGTATTAAAAATGGAGAGAGAGATAGTTCAAAGAGAGGTCTCAATCCTGAAAGATGGCATGTCTCTCCTCTTCCCCCTCACACTGCTTCTCTCGTTGCCCTCACGTTCCTTAAGGCTCATTACAGAGGTGCCGAGCACAAAACAGAACTAGACTTTAGACTGGGCTGCCATCTGCATGCTGAAACAGTCCCTGCTTTTATAGAGGAACTGCTTTTACAGCGTCCTAAACCAGTTCTCTTTCCAGGACCACAGAGAAGATGGACTGCAGTTGTTGCAAGTGTCAGCCGTTATTGACTTTATATCTGCTCCTCTATACATTCACACCTCTGCAATATTTACACACTAACAATATTTGCACTACTCATGGCAAACAGGGTCTGCGTTCGCTCCCGCACATTAATGAAACAAGCACCAAGAGAATACAACTCTGCACGCGATGTGCTTAGAATTTCATTCCTTGATCTCATTCATGGCCACATGCTTCCCTAACTAGTACATAATGCTCAGAGAAGGTAGAATTTACAGGAAAAGATAACATACCAGCTGTTACGTTTATTATAAAACCCTCTTCCACAGTTTCCCACTTAGAAAACACAGTTCCAGGGAAGCGAGACAGGGCACTTTGCTCTGCCGTCAGCAAAGGCAAGTTGTTTTCACCCTACTCGGCACCACTTCATAGTACCTTAAAGTGATAAACATACTCTTGATGAGGATGTTTTTTCCCCTTACATAACCAGAGGCTAGCCTTTACCTACATGTGTTTTGCCAGATTCACCTGCGTGAAAATAAGAATGTAATTAAGCAGGCTAACAAACAACCCCCCGTAGAATTTGAGTCATGAGAAACTGCTTATAGGACATTACTTCCAGATATTTTGTGGAAAGCTTGTAAACAATGAGCTTTTGTTCTGATACTGGCGCAAATCAAATTAAAATACATATTCTATTTGCCCTGGAATTGCTCTGTCAGACATCCCTGTTAATTTAACTGTTACATAAAGCAGTGCAAAGAGGGGTGGAAGGAACTCTTCCTGAAGTGCTTTTGGGGCAAAAAGGGGCTAGAAAGGAAAGCATTAGCCAAAACAATCCCTGCAGAAGTTTCTAACACACACACTCTCTCTCTCTCA
>WEIS01071722.1:16969-35052 GCA_013389965.1 Todus mexicanus | reverse complement strand
AACAAGCCCAAATTTGTTCCTACCTTGAGAGGAAAATCAATCTCACAATTGTTTGTTGTTTTTATTTTTTTTCTCTTCTTATCCCATTTCCTATTTAGAAGGGTGTAAGCTCACTGACTGCTACTGTTAGAAGACCTTAAATTCATCTGCTCTTCAAGACAAGTAATATTTTCTTTCTGAATGTTTATACACCTCCTAGCCCTAGTCCTTACTAGTGTTTGAGGCAATTCTACAGAAAAAAAGAGGATGGATAATTTTAGGGAGACCTAGATGCTTTATACCTCACTCTACTATACCATTTTTTTGGGGCTGAGGGTGATGGATCAAGACTGGGACATCTGAGTAATGTGCTGCACAAAAAGCTCATGAGCCCCCTACCCTGGGCTTCTTTTTTTTTCGGTCCAGATTAACTCGTGCGGTGAAATGTTTGATAAATCCCAACTGCCCAAACGTCCTCAAGTTACTGGTACAGCACAGTTAAAATTTGGCTCTGGATAAGAAAGAGATCATCTTCAGGACATGAATGAGTGACATTCTATTAAATGTACTTACTATTTATAGTGTTTTAGTGGATATTTCCAGAATTGTCTTCTATGAGAAAGCTGGGGTTTTCAATGAATTATATTAAATTAAAATGCAAATTATTATAGCCTCACTGACTGAAAAAAAAAAGTAAGTAACGAGAGCTTCTGTAATAAAACGATAATGTAATAAAATGCTATAAAATGAGCATTGAAACAAAAGGTAAGCAGTGTCTTTTTTCTTAGGTATAGGAAACTTTTACTTGGTTTAACAGAGCAACTGTATACTCTGGGAAAAAATAAAACAAGCGCCTTTGTTCATACTCTGTAGCTTAGCAAGCTTAAAGAAAAACATTTCCTAAGCTTAAAACTTAACAATCCCTTTTATAAAGGTAAAAAAACCCAGAAGGACTAGTTTTCTGTTCAGAATATTTGGTTGCTCCTTGCAGGTGTTTGGGTTTTAAAATGTTTGGGCAGAACACCAAAAATTTGGTTTACCGATTACAGCGTTGTCCAGTTTCCTGAATGTTATCGCGATGTGGAACAATGACATTACAACAACCCATGTCTGCTATTAACCTTTTTTTTTTTCCTTCTTTGGTCTTTCAGACTGTGTGTCTCTTTACAAAACATTGAAATGGGTCTTGGCCAGTTACCTCAGCTGTTTACCTAAGTAGCTACAGGACATCTATTTCAAGATAGGTTACAGGAACATCACATTTCACCTTTTTGAAGAAGAAGAGGACAGGAAACTTAATTTTCAAGTTCAACTTTGCCAAAGCTTTCTGATTTCCATAAAGATGCGAGACAGTGACATCATATCTACCACGTGTCCTTTGGCTTTATGGCTGGAACTTAATTGCATGGTGGAAATGTTGCAGGAGAACGATTGATCTTGACTTTCACCAGTGCTGTACCAAGCAAAAGTAATAAATGCTGTCATTGCTGAAGCCTGTGAAAAAATATTTGTAGTCATAGTTGTAGCTGGAGCCAAAGTCAGAGGCACTGAACCAGAACCTACATAGAACCTGAGCTTTTCCATGGTCACATGTTATTTTATATTCTTTTTTAACTTGACTAAGTAGGGGTTTAATCATTTAACCATGGTCCCTGTTCATAACAGTCCTGTGGGTTTGTGAGAAAACAGCTCCATGGTGTTTTCAAATATGATTTCAATTAAATATAATTATTCAGAACAAATGTTTTCACCTACCACATCATGCAACTGCAGTCTCTGCTTCTGCTTTCACGTCTGTTCTAGTGAGCACAGGTTAACTGACTACATAAAATAATTAACAGTGGCCTTGTGAAAAACAAATATATTTAGAAATAAGACTGAAAAATCCCAATCTCTGCTGTACTTATCCAAGCCAGCATTCAGCTCACCAAATCCTAAAACACTGGCTTCTGGGCCACAAACTGTGACAAGCTTCCCGAGAATCAAATGCAGGCCACTTGCTGCAGGGATGCATTCTTAACTGAATGGTGCATGTTGGAAGTGATTATTAATGATTTTAATTATATCATGGCAAGTATTGTAGCAATTAGATACATTTTTTTTCCTCAGTTCCACTTCTCAGCCACTCAGTCTGTGTAAAGATGTGGCTGTGTTCTGCTCAACATCTGACAAATGCTTCTCAGAAATGGCTCCACTTCAAATGTAAGTGAAGTGATCCCTGCCCAGAAGGCCTAATTTACAAAATTACTGAACCCTCATGTTTCAGATGGAAGGTGAGTTGTTGCTGAAAAACCCTTTCTGGACACTTCCATCTTCTAGTGGTGTTTCTTAGGATAGAAAAAGGCTACGTGGTACATACGTGTTATCACATTTCTATTCTTTATGCTAAATCATGGCAAGTCTTGTAATGAAAAAAAAAGAACAAGGAATAGTACAACTTGTAAAATAAAGCTTTCATTAAGCACTGTAAGTCTTCCCAGCTTTACAAGAAAAGCTGCTATGACCCATCTTTTTAATAATTTTAGGAAATATTATGCTACAAATATTACAAACATATATGAAGGCACACTGAATGTTACGTCAAAGTTACGGGTCTGACTTTTTTGACCTCAAAACTAAGAGACTTTAACCAACCTGCATTCATAAAGGAAATGCTGATAGACCCTTAACTCTTGTAAAGCCAGTGATTACTGGCATAAAGAAATAATGCATTCTGAAATATTTTAAAATAAAGCTACAAGCCATGTAATTTATAGATTTATACATTTTAGATTAAACCAGGATCTTTTTCTGTGTTTATCAACAACATTAAAAAAAACCAATCCCAAAACCCAGTAAGCAAACCTGGAATATCACAAACCAATCAATAAAGTTTAAAAGCTCCAGTGAATCTAACCTATAACAGGTCCTTGTTTGGAGAACATGCTCAAGAAACACATGTGCCTTTAAGAGATCTTGAAAGAATTTACACCCATGGACCATTACCATTTCCAAACACCCTGCAGCTTTACCAGCCCAACATGTGCTGACTGTATATCACCATGACCCTTTCACTAAAGCTCTTTTGACTGGAGTGCTTTTAATACCCACTTTCTCAGCTGAGCTCAGGAGTGATTTGTTTTACATGCCACATTAATCCTTTCCACGTTTTCTGGATGAGGCAACCACAATTCCACTTGTGAGGTGTTTCTAAAACATAGTTATAGGAATAAAGCAGCAGGGTCCCAGACTTGACAACTTCCCTTCAGGCAGCTGACAAAGTGGGCTATCGTGGCTGGTGTTGGAGCTACTAGCAGTTGTGCCCAGCAGTGAGGGTGGGCTGCTTGCTGTGGTTACTTGAGACCGAATTATTGTTCGCAATTCAGCCACAATTAAAACCCTGTAGGGATCTTCGTAGATTTAAAGTCCAGTGAACGGGGATGCAGATTAATAAAATTCAGCTTGTTTTTTATAAGCTTAAGATGAAATGCAACAGAAAGAAACAGAGCTGAAAGTATAAATCACAGCTCTGTAAAACCCAAGAAGTTTATGCCTCACACCTACATGATTGGAGGAAAAGAGCTTTTCATAAATGGGCAATTAGTGTTCAGTGTACTCACTTTTATTATGTGGTAATTTTACAGTTTTCACTTTAAAGACACCCCCCAAAAAATCAAAGGCCAAATGAATTTCTGTTCTATGCATTTATGAGCTTTCTACATTTATGTTACTAATGTAGGGTTTTGAAAATTTAGTGTTGTCAACAAGGCTAACAGAGTGGACCAGCCAATTATAAAACTGTTTTTACATGTCAGCACTGTGCACGTTTTTATTAACAAGTTAGTATTATACTCCATTTTTTATGTGTTAAATTGAACTGTACAAGTAACTGGAGGACAAAAATTATGTTTCTACCCAATTTAATTTATTGCTCTTCCCTCATAAATTTTACTTGCAAGTTCAATGGTCTGACTTGAACTATAAATTAGAGTGAGGTGAGTCTTACATATAACTTGATTTACTCTGGTAATTTCTGAATGAAGTATCTGAGTCTGCATGCATGTCTACAATTGTCTTTACAGCAAGCTACAGCAACTGAACAACAAAAAAAAAAAGGCAGTGGCTAATTAAGAGTTTTCTGTTGAAGGCTTTTACAGCCCTACCCAGGCTATTCAACAAAACTTCAAACAACAAAGGTAGCTTCATGAATACTAATGTACAACCATTCATACCATGTGGCAGGTGTCACCAGGTGGTGCCATTTCAACATTCCAGACTTTTTAAATTTTTTTTTTCCTTGTATTTAAGCATGCAAGTAAATATTCATTCATGGGAAGACATACTTGGTTTTATAATTTGCGTTATATACAGTTGTGTGTGAAGGGAGCTGTGCTATTGGAAGGCAAGTTTGCTTTGCTGTGATCTTGTATTAGAATCTGTTCCTCGGGTGGAATTGTTGCCTGTAATCTCAATTTTAGTGATAAACTGAGATTCCTGAAAAAGGGAATTTCTTGCACACTATTAGATTATCTCTTGTCCAGGACTTATTCATATGTGTAATTAAAACAAGTTATACTTTAAACCATGTATCTGATTTTCCTGATCTGCCAAGACATTTGCCAAGACATCTGCAACTGCTCTGCAGGGGGACAACAACAATGTCTACACAAATACTCTTTCTTTAGTTTGCAGTGAAATATTTATTGATTGAGTTTTCAGATATGCTGATTACTTGCAGCAAGGATCTGCGGGCACCCAACATTTTTACAGGTCTAAGGTTTGTGGCCTGACAGCTGTCTTGAGCATCAAGTAGGACTTCTCTGCCAGCTTCACCAGCTGTACAGTTAGACCTTGTTGACTGTACTTTTTCAGTATTTTTTTTCTTTTCTGACTGCATACTGGTGGAGATCTCAGTAGCATAGAAACATCAGCAAGCCTTCTTCACATTTTCTTCTTGAGAGAGAGGGGACTGCAGTTCTGTTAAGGAAAAGTGGTGAGAAGAAATGTCACAAGTCCTTCCTTTCACATTTAATCTAGATTCACTATAGAAAGTCTGTCCCTGAACCCACTCTCACTCTTGCCACTTTGTCTGACTAGCTATTTCAAATACTTCTTGAAGCACGTGGGCCGGGCAAGGAGAGGTATGGCTGAGCCACTGTTTGTTGCCAGTAGGGTAATACAGAGGACAGTGTGTGAAGTATCCAAGAAATAAATTTTGCTGTCATTGAGGAGGTATTGCAGCTAGCAAAGGAGAGAGAGAATGTACCACTTAGAGAACTTCCCACCCCCATTGCCCGAGCACGTGGACCATATTCCAAGATCATGTATGATCTGAGCATGGACATTCCCTCCATATGGACAAAGCTGACATGTTGTACCAAAATCCCAGGAGGTCTCTGAGTCATTCTAGCTGAGCTCAGGTTGTGTCTGAAGCTACTCCTAATGCTCTGCATTTGAGGAAGACTGAACGTGTAGCAGCAGTCTGTACCCCAAAAGGGTGCACCTTTCATGGAATAATCAGCCAGATGGATGTTGCCAGACACATAGCGGCTACATTTCCTGAAGGGTACCCTCTATGGTACCCTCTAAAGACTTCATTTTTTGGACACAGAAACCCAGTGAAGTTCTGGCAATTATTCCTGTGGGAAGAGGTTATATTGTATGGCCCTTGGATCACCACACTCCTTATGGCTGTATGTGGCTTGCACTGGACATCCTCAGGCAGACTCCAGGCAGGTTGGCAGAACTCCACAGAACAGCGGCACTGTTCAAACTCATGCCAAGCTGGTGGAGCTTTGCCCATACGACATTATGTCAACACTCCTCCGCCTTGTTCACTTACTCATTTTACACAGAGCATTGCACTGATACAGCAGTAGTCTGTCAGGTCTGGGAGCTACCTGGTTCAACATGAGCTTGGCTTCTCCTTTCAGAGTACAGTCATTTTCTTCAGCCCCATTGGGCTGATGTGCACAGCCACTATACCTGTTCTTATATCTGTACGTTTTATTCTTGAGAAATAATTTAATTCCATGGATTTCCACTGACTTTTCTTTTTATTAAAGAGTTTCTCTGCATAAAAAATGAAAGACATTTCATACACATAGAGGAGAAAAAAAATGAACCCTGGTAAGTCCAACCTGTTAAAATTATTTGTAGGTACCTATACCATGATAATAACATCACTTACTGTATGTCACAGAAACGAGTCACAGAAAATACTGGGATGTAAATACTGTCCAGACAAATAGATTTTTGAGACAATAGTCTAGATTGTATGATACAAATGAACAGCGTGATTCCTTTAAGCAAGACAACTTCCTGGAGCTTTGAGTGTATGTGTTTGGTTTGTTTTAACTTCTACCCAGAATGGGAACATTTTAGTAAACCACTTGTTTTGCAGAGCAAACAGAAACATACTGTAATCTGCTTCTCTTTGGAAATTATCACTTATGGACTTGGATTGCTTCTACTTTTATTGTCTTCAGTAGCCATTTAATAAGAATTTTGTAATTGTTTCTACCTCAGGATGCAGATTTTGGTTGTGAAGAAGACAACACAAAAAAACCAACCCCTGAGCTTTTTAAAAACCTCCGAGAGCTTTAGATCACTTTTAAGATCCTATACTTGCAAAATTCTTTTACATGCCAGAGCAAAAATCAGCTCAGTTGTGTTTTATGTTGGTATATAGCCCGAGCCACAAAAATTGCCTACTTCTTTTTTGCCTTTGGGCAATTTTTCAAACTTAAGTAAACCAAGTTCATAATGTATGCCTGCTGGCCAACATTCCAGGTAAATGAATAGCTTTTAAGGAAAAATGATGCTGTTATTCAAAAGCTTGACATTTTTAAAATACAAGTCCAGAATTGAAACCTTCAATAATTTTTCCATGCCTATATGTTGCAAGCAGAAAAATGTTACACAAATGAATACATCTGGGATTATTTCAAGCTGTTATTTCCCACTAGGGAAAATATTTAGAAAAAAGACTCTTTTTTTAAATTTATTTTTTTGTGTGCTGAAACTACAAAGAGGCCAGCCATCTTGATGCTTTTCCAGATTTTTTAATGGTTTTCCTGATATTGTATAGTGACTTTACTGGCCTGTTCTGTATGCCCTTATATTCATCATTTATGTTGGGCTTATTCCAGTTTTTAAATCTGTTTTGTGGCATTTATGGCCTAAAGCTAATAAGGACATTCAGTATTTCCTTGTAAAATATTGAAAATACCTTTTACCATGAAAATAAAGAGGAAATGTTTTTAAAATTAAAAAAAAAAAAAAGTAAAAAAAAAAAGTAGTCTAACCAAAGGCAGGAACTACCATTATTTTAAACCCGGACAGCCTTGGCCATAGTGGTAAAATTCTGCTTCCTAGGCATTGGAGAACTGGCAGAAACTCATCAAGACCAAAAAAGGCTCTGACCTGACGTCAGCTCACTGGACATCAGAGTAGAGCCCAGCAAAGGTTTGGCAGTACCCAGGTACAAAGCAGTAGTACTGGGCCAGGCTAGGTGGAAAACTTGCAATGGAATGCATCTTTAGGAAAATGCCAGTTGGTTGAAAATGAAACTTCCCCACAGAAAAGGGTTTGGATGCATCTTTTGACATGAAAAAATCTGGAAGGATTTTTCACTGATCAAAACTTTCCATTTTACTCTCTTTAAAGAACAGTGTCCTGCTTCTCTGGCTTGAAATTACTTTGCATTTTGGAACACAAACCAACTGAACCATAAAGAAAATGCAAATAGTCTCTCACATGAAATCTTTTAAGATGAGGTAAGTACAATTCTGCTTAGAAGAAGATTTTTAGTTAAAGAAATACCTCAGTTTTCAAGTTTGGGTTTTTTTTTTTCACATGGTCTTTTTTGTCCTCAGAAATGTGAGTATTGTCCTGGAGCAGAGATCCTGTTCCTGCCCAGTGTGTGCACAGTGTTTTTGTATCATGTGAAGGTCTTTTCTGGGGCTTGTGTAAGGGCATGATCACAGAATCACAGAATGTTAGGTGTTGGAAGGGACCTGGAAAGATCTAGTCCAACCCCCTGCCAGAGCAAGATCACCTGGATCTCACAAGAATGCGTCCAGGCTGGCTTTGAACGTCTCCAGAGAAGGAGACTCCACAAACTCTCTGGGCAGCCTGTTCCAGTGCTCCAACACTCTCACACTAAAGAAATTTCTCCTTAGGTTTAGGTGGAAATTCCTGTGTTGTAGTTTGTGTCCGTTGCCCCTTGTCCTATCATTGGATGTCACTGAGAACATTTCACAGACTGGAAAATGAGGTGTAGATCTGCCTTGCTAACCGGGTCAGTGGCAGAATCAGTGAGTGCAGAGGAGGGCAATGAAGCTGGCGAAGGGCCTAGAGAATTAATCTTATGAAGAACGACTGAAGGAGCTGGGACTATTTAGTTTGAGGAAGAGAAGGCTAAGAGGAGACCTCATTACTCTCTACAGCTACTGGAAGGACATTGTAGAGAAGCTGATGCTTGTCTTTTCTCACAGGTGATTAGTGAGAGAACAAGAGAGAATGTCTTCAAGCTGCAGTGGGGTAGGTTTAGGCTGGACATTAGCAAAAAATTTTTCACAGAAAGAGTAGTCAGCTACTGGAATAGGCTGCTCAGGGAGGTGGTTGAGCCACCATCCCTGGATGTGTTTAAAGGGCGTTTAGATGTGGTGTTGGGGGGTTTGGTTTAGAGATGAACTTTGCAGAGTAGTGTTGATGGTTGGACTCGATGACCCCAAGGATCTTTTCCAACCTCAATGATTCTATGAATTAATGTCCTTGAACCCCATTTTTAATGCAAATATTGGCCGGCGCTGGCCAAGCGATGCGCAGGACCCATACTGCTGCTCCCTACTGTACCAACGCATCCTAAGCCTGTACTCAAGCAGCAATGCTTCCTCCTCACTTATGTTTCCTCTGTATAATAGAGGATTAATTTTAATAAACGCCTTATTTACATTCACGACTGTAAAAAACTGCATACCAAGACCCCCGGGTGCACCATCGTGCAACACTGGAGCCCGGCAACATTGCTCTCATTGCTCTGCCCGGAGCCAAGCCAGCCTGACACCTACACAAGTGCTTTTCCTCCCCTGGGCGCTGGGCAGGACAGCCCCGCGGGACACTCCCCAGCGCTCTCCAGCTCCGCTCCTGCAGTTCTGCGCTGCATCGCCAGAGCACCACATTCTGGTTTTGAAGCCCAGGCCGGGGAGGCCGAGCTGCCGGGGCTGGGGCAGGGAAACTGCGGGGCTGGGGAGGTGGAGCGGGAGCGGGAGCTGCCGGCGCCGCGCGGAGCCGGGGAGCCCCCTGGCAGCTGCCCCTCCTGCGGGAAGCGGGTAGGCGGCTACAGCTGAAGCGGCGCCTCTCCCCGGGGCGGTGAGGAGCATCACCACACACCCCCAGCACTGGGGCTGCCTGGGCAGCAACCTAGGGCCCGTGGTTCCAAGGACTCACATTCGTCTGAAAGGCAAATGCGACAGCGCTCCCTGCGTCTGCACGGCTCTGCTCCTGCCGCTTCATGTGGGACGTGTAGGATTGGGGTAGAGTTTGGGCTCTTCCAATTTTTAATTTCAAGTGTTGGTGCATTGCAAAATAGGAAAAGGAAGAAGCAAAATGTGTCTACAATGGGTATCACTCTGAGAGGCATTGCTGGCCAGTAGCGAATTATTACCCAGCTCTCCTCCCACCCCTGCTGATTAGGAAAGTTTAGATATTAGTTCGCTTTTTCTGTTCAGAATAGCACAGATGGAAGGAAATGAATATGCCATTTGCTTTTTGTGACCTCAGGGGAGTGGAACAAAAAAAGAATGTTTAAAGTCTGCCAGAACCCTGAAAGTTATATTCTCTCATTCATTAGTTTTCCTGCTTCTCTATTCCATCTACCCTCCTTTCCTTCAGCTCCATGGAAAAGCATTGAAGAGCCAAACGAGCAATACAATTAAAGCTTATGTATGGCCTGAATGGTGCACATGGCTTGACTGGCCTATTAGCCAAGGTGGTTGCCGTGCTTCCAGAGATGCTGAGAATTGCACAGACTATGGGCATGGAAGTGTACAACTCTCTTACTCTCCAAAACATCTTTTGATGTGTTATTTGTGGATTAGTGCATGTGAATGGTTCAATATAGCAAGAAGCTACAATGAATAAACAGAAGGGACCAGATTCTTCATAAGGATGCACACATGGTTCTCATTTTAAGGCCTGAACCAATCCACTTAAGTTAATGTAAATCCTTCTCTTGACTTCAGCAGGAATCCAGCCTTTCTGGCTCACTCTAGTAAAGGCACCTAAGGCAGAATGTAGATGGAACAGTATCCAAAAGTACTCTCCAGAAACCTGTGCTTGGCTGCTGCCTAATCCTGGAGGCGCCTAGGCTTGCAAGGCACCTCCCTTTTTGATGTTAAAGTTCTGTAGATGACAATAGCTGCCCAGATCAGCCTGCTCTGAGTCGCTCATCAGCAAGTTCTTTCCTCAGACTGGTCTAAAGCCAGGAACTAAGCAGAAGACACCTAAGACTTTTGAGGACCACATCTGGTAGGCATTTTCAGAGCATCCTAGCATGGATCAAATGCTCTTCATATCACTGTGCTTTAATACTAAAATGCCAAAAGGCATTTCTTCCAAACTAAACCTGGCATGAATGGAAAAAAAGCTGCTTTTTAAAAAAAACCCTTTTTTTTAAGGTAAATAGAGTAATTTGATGTAGATTGGAAATATGTTCAATTATTCAAGATATCTGCACATCTTTTTTTTTTCCCTCCTGTGTGTTTAAAGGGTGTTTTAAACTCAAGTTTGGGGTGAAAAATAATCACTTTATCCCTAAATAGTCTGATGCCTAGGGAAGTTCACATTCCCTAAATCAAGTTGAATGGAATCTATCTCAAATTATTAAATATGGGTATTTTTTTCTACAGATCTAATTTTGGAAAGACATTCTGCCTGTATTAAGATTGCAACTTATTAATCAGAAAGGAACACTATTTGCAGAAGTATGCTGCTTTTTGTACAGGTAAAGCTTGGTGTGTTTGAGGCGTGGAGGAACGCAGTGTGTTATATGAACATTGCAAAGCGGAAGTGTTAACTCTGTGTCAGACATTTGGCAAAACAGAAATATAGCAACAGAAATAGAACATTTTCAACACATCCTGCTTTGAAAATAAAATAACTTGGCTTCTTAGTGGTATTTTTTCATTAAAGTAAGGGCTTTGCTGCAGCATTTATGTGTCAGGAGGAGCCCATTAGTCTATGATGATATTCTTTTTCCATTGACATTATCTATTAATTATATCATTCTGAGCTGCATTGCTAGTGGACGATCGATTTTTACAGCCCCGTTTACATATCGCTTCAGCATCTAATCCTGAGGAGGTGTTACACACTTTGAGGTTTCTGCTTCCCTTTTTAAAAATAATTTGGAACTCATGACTGCTTAAAAAGGCATCAACAAAGGTGCCTGTCTTTCCTTTGAAGTCATTTTTTGCGGAAATCACAGTCACTGGCCAAAAGGTTTCAAAAGATTAAATTGTGCTTATTTTATGACATTTTAAAACAGCAGGGTTAAATGCTGGGCCAGCTGCCAGGCAGTCAGCAGCACCCATACTTTCATGTTCAGCAGCCAGACACATCTACAGCAGTTATTTCTGAGTGGTTATTCTTGAAATATGTCACTCAGAACAGCAGAGGGGTTTTAAGATTTGCGTGCTTTGATGACGGGGTAATGAAAATGTATTTTACATGTATGCCACAATGTAATGAATTTCAGAGTTTAAAAAAAATAGTGGGCAAATAGATATTTGTAATTCTCTTTGTCAACACTGGCTTCTCCCAGTGGTTAGAATCAACTTGAAGAGCCACAAAATCATGGATATCAGACACTCATGTCCCATAGTGAATTATCCACATGAGGCTAAACACTTCTCTTTGTTGCTCTCTCCTCTATAAAGGGACTGTAATGGACTGAAGCCCAGTTTAAACTCCCAGAACTGTTCAGAAAGGGAGACATAAATCTTGACATCATCTTTATGAGGAACCAGAGGAGAGAGAGGATACTCACACATTGTCTGTCCTGGGCAGCAGCACTGTGGGCTTAGTGGATCTTTTTTGAAGTTTAGCTCTGTTACAATCAGGACGTGATCTGCTCCATTTTATAAATTTTTGTTCTGGTCTTTTCCTTCTAATCCTCCTGTGCTGCCTGGTTTCCTCTGCCGCAGTGTGGTTTTTTTTTTTTCATCTGCCTTTTTCCATTTTGAGGAATTGCTGGCCAGACTCTCTATGCTGGTTTCTGTCACTTTGTATTGTGCAGGTGTTGCAGAGCACTGGTTTAACTGGCCCCTGGGGGATGCTCCCTGCACAGGGAGCCACACAGCCAGAACAAGATGGTATAAACAGCTCTTGTGCCAGTTCTTCTCTCCATGCTGGCACAGGGAGTGACTGAGAGACCCACAGAAACAGAATAGAGTGCTCTCGGTTCTTAAGAGGTACATCTCGGGGACCAAAACGAACTGGGATTAGTTAGGATGTACTTGAACTGCATAAGCTTATCTAAGTTCTGCTGTGGCTCAGGTTGACATAGGAGAAGCTGCCGAGTTGTGTGACCATAACTGGCTCCCCGTCTCCTGCTCCAAGTGGATTTTGGCACAAGGCAGAATATGGGCCTTTTATTCTTGTCCTGCTGGCTGGATGAAACTCCACTGTCTACAGATCAAAGGGGTTTGATGGACTGCCAAAAAGAGTAACCTATATGTAAAATGTGCTCCATTTATAGCAATCATTTGGAAAGTTTCCTGCTACTGCAGAAATGCAGATTACATTGATTTACTGTCCAGTACTGCAAAATACTGAAAGGCTTTTCAATGACTTCTATTGTATGCCTTTGCAGAAAGGCTGGGATTTCTTCCTTCCTTCCTTTCTCCTTTGGTATATAATACATAGTCTTGTGAAGTACCTCTTTCTGAGTTTTTGCATAGCTTTAGTGAAGTGGGTCAATATCTACTCTACGCTTTGAAAAATGTTGTCACCTGTGCTAATGTCTTAGCCTTTGAAAAACAAAGTGCTGCTTCTTTTGATGTGAAGAGCATCTCTCTGGCATTTATGGCATCATTTTATTTTACCTCTCAGTCTACAGGCTTTTGGTTAGGTAAGAACTATGTCCTGCATGATGTTTTCAGGCACTTTGATGATTTTTCTGGGAACAGACCAATGTTTAACACAGCAATTAAACAGAAGATACATGAGTACAGCCGCCCTGTGTTTTGAGAACAGGTCTGAACCTGCATTCAAGCCTATCTGTACTGTAGCCAACACATCCTTTCCAAGCCCCATCTATTTTCTCTTGGACAAAAGAAGGTACTTTCAGAGTCCTTCTTATAATGGTCTTTGTAGCACTGAGCATGTATGAAGGTGCTGCGTTTGCAGACAGCCTGAGCTCAGGTTGTTATTACAGTGAGGAACACAGGCAGTGCGAACTGATGTGGACACTTAGAAGTAAATCAGGGAGTAGAATAGTGCCAAGTCCTCTTCTGGGCCAACCTACACAGATCTAGTCACAGGGGCAACCTGCACAGATCTAGCTAACCCAATAGGATTTGATCTAGTTTACAAACAAGGCTGACAAGAAAGGAGAGCATCTGTAGCTCTTATGACTCATGAGAAGGTTTGCTATTCATACATGTATTGTGAAAAGAGTAAATTTACTGAAAAGTTCACTAATGTAAGAAGAGAATAAAAGCTCATGAAATGAGCAGTGACAGTAACCGGTGTCCTACACCCTTTCAGCCTGTTTGCAAAGTTATCTTCTTTGATGGAGACTAAAGAAGACGAACTTGGCCTTCATTTCATAATTCATATTGAGGAAGGATGTCCTAATTTTCCCTCCAATAATTTATATACCTGACAGTATTCAGAAATGCCACTTTTCCCTTCCTGGTTTTATTTTGCAAATCCTTTTCCTTCTGACCCTAGCTGCTAATAGGCACCGTAAGAGTTAATTGTTGTATTTCTGGATACTATTAAATTCACCCCAATTCACTCCTCTGCTTTCTGTCTGTTGATGTCCTAAGGATTAAAGCTCAATATAACCATTTTAGGCTAAGAGTTCAAAATGCTACCATTTGTATTAGACCTTAACAGGAAAGAAGCATTTACTTTTCTTGCTAATAAATCATATCTTTTTGGGTTATGGGTTTTGGTGGCGGGTTGTGCTATTTTTTTTAATTATTATTATTATTTTTTAAAAGAATAAGTAATTCAGCTTTTCCTATTTTATAGCCCTGGGATCCCAGTCTCAAAGCTGACATCGATCTGTTTTCATGCATCAGTTACTAGAAGGGGAAAAAGTAATAAACTCTGGCGGCTGCCGGCGGCCCAGGGCCACCCCCAACCCGGAGCTCGGTGCCCTGCCCACTGCTTTGCTGGGGTAACGCTGAGCGTGCGGCCGGCGCTACCTGCGCAGCCTCAGCCTGTAGCGGGGAGGAGTTGTAGGCAGGTGACTGCGCCAGCGAGCATGCCGGGGCGGGGGGAGGAGGGGGGGAATCGTTACAGTGGCCCATTCGGAGGGTGAGGGCGAAAGAACTTGGTGTAGTTAACGTTACAGCCACAAAGTACTTACTTTAATCTTTTCATTCTAGAAAGCATATTACAAGCCCGCACGTCTGTGATACTCCTACTTGCATACCGGGTACCTGAATGCTTCCTCACAAACAGGGCACTGGGGGAACAATGTAAGGTGGGAGATTGCCAATTCCTAATTAATAATTCTATGCTGCTTGAAGTCCATGTCAAGCACTTACCTAAGTTAACGTTGTTTACAAAAAGACTTCATGTAGTTCTCATTCAGCTTGTACAAAATGCCCTCAGATGGAAGTCAAACACTTCTGCAGAAATAAACGTGCTTTGAGGTGGTGCCCTTCAAAACGTGTAGCCTGACTGGCATTGGCTCTGGCTCAAGGACTGACATATCCCCCTCCATAGCCCACCACGCCAGCCTCTGCCTCCTCCCAGTTCCACCCACAGCACTAGCCCTTTCAGCATTTTAAGTTGATGACTGGAACTTTTTATTAGCCATTTAGCCCTGCTCAGCTGTACAGCACGAAGATTGTGTATTTTTCCTTCTGCATTGTCTTCATCGGTAAAATTTAGCTGAAGCTTGATCTTCACAGGGCTGAAGAGATGGTGAAAGAGGGTAATAACCCAGGTCAGGTGTGTGTGTTCTAACTGCTCATTTAAGCTAAAGCAAAGAAAGCGGACTGACTGCAAAAGGTAAAATATTACAGGCTATATCCCAAGGTTTGGGTGTGAACATACATACACAATGCTTCTTTCACAGGATTCCTGCTGTAAACTTTGTCCTTTAGTGGGTGATTCAGTCCTCTCTAATGAAAAAGTTGCCCCACTCTGAACTTTTTTTACTTTTCTTTCTGAAGAATAGTAGTAACAGAGACTAAAGCAAAAGACAGAAGAAAATATACACCAGCTTGTGTTAAAAGAATATTTCTTGCAAAACGAAAAGCCATAGTACCACTGGGGTCAACCATTGAAAGGCTCTGAAACTTTGCCATAGCCTCCACAGCTGCTGCAGAAATTCATCTGATACAGTGCTGCAGTCCCTGTATGGTTAATTCACACTTACCTGGTAGGTGACCTACCCAGCTTGTGAACAGATGCAGCAGTAAGTATGAAGACACCTGAATCCAGAAGCAGTGCAGCTATATTTCTATCATCTCTATTCCCTAGTTCAGTAAAGCATCAGCTTTTTTCCTTCTGCATCTCATCTGATCTTGTAGTTTGCTGTGAAATAAGTGCTTCACCGTCTACGGTTTTGCCTGGCCACAGTACCCCACTCATATAATGTAGCCCTGGATAACAGAAACCTAACTAAACAACAGGTACCATGTGCCTATGGGAACACCGGATCATAATCCTGATCTCTTTGCTGCTATGCTTCCAAATGTAATACTTCTCTGAGAGAGATTTATTTACTCTATGAAAATCTTCTTCAATAGGCATGTCTGCTTTTTTCCAAAACATCATTTCCAAGAATGCATGTATTAATGCACACAAATTGCTCCCTAAATTCTTAACTAGCTTAGGACCAAGCACAAATACTGGCTGGGCAGAGTATAGATTGAGAGCAGTCCTGTGGAGATAGACTTGGGAGTGCTGGTCAATGAAAAGCTCAACCTGAGCCAACAGTGCGCAAGTGCAGCGCAGAAAGCCAACCATCTCCTAGGCTGCATCAAAAGAAGTGTGACCAGGAGGTTGGGGGAGGTGATTCTGTCTTTACTCTGTTCTTGTGAGACTTCACCTGGAGCGCTGTGTCCAGCTCTAGAGCCCCCAGTACAAGAAGGACATAGGTCTGTTGGAGCAGCTCCAGAGGAAGGTCATGGAGGTGATCAGTTGGCTGGAACACCTCTTGTACGAGGACAGGCTGAGGCAGTTGGGGTTGTTCAGCCTGGAGAAGGCTCTGGGGAGACCTCATTGTGACCTTCCAGGATCTGAAGGGGGCCCAAGAGAAAACTGGGGAGAGACTTTTTGCAAGGGCTTGTAGTGATAGGATGAGGGGTAATGGCTTCAAACTGGAAGAGGGTGGATTTAGGATAGAAGTTAGGAAGAAGTTCTTTGCTACAAGGGTGGTGAGACAGTGGGGCAAGCTGCCCAGGGAAGCTGTGGATGCTCCAGCATTGGATTTGTTCAAGACCAGGTTGGATGGGGCTTTGAGCTACTTGGTCTAGTGGGAGCTGTCCCTGCCCATGGCAGATGATCTTTAAGGTGCCTCTAACCCAAATCATTCTATGATTCTGTAATGACACTTGGATGGAGTCCTGCCTCTTAGATAGGCACAAAAACTCCTAGAAACTTGCTGATCCATGTTTTAATGTTGAATATCCTCATACAACAAACACCTGCTTTCTCAGTAAAAGTATTATGGCTTACTTATACAGCTTCGGGAAACAATAGCAAGTCACTGTGCCGCTAGTACTATAACCCTAGGAAAGCTACCTGAAAGACAAAGAGTTGGAAAGCATTCAATCAACGTGCCGGTTTATTGCTAAAGCAAGATCGTATTCCAACTTAGAGAATATGAAAATCAATATAGCAATAGACCATTGTCTTTTATTAACTACTGAGTGTTTTAAAATATAACAATGTGCAGTCTTTGTGCACATTGGGAGCCTTGTTTCACTTTTGGAAGTTGAATGTTATTAGTGTGTGGTGGATATTAAAAGATTCATTCCAGTAAATATAAAACTGACAGTTGTGCACCAATACAGCAAAATTCTGTCAGTGCAGGTGATGCACAAAGAGCCCAGAATATTTATTCCTCAAGTATATTATGTTTGGTAGGTTCTATGATAGCTGTTAGGTACGCTTAAAGAATTATTTTTCAATTGCATTCTTACAGGATGTCCTTTTGTTTTTCCAAGGAACATTCCCCAGTGTTTCTCTTTTCCATCAGCTGCTTCCAGCACGACCACAGGAAGACATTATTTCCCCCTTACTACACAGGAATATGTATCAATATAGGACCCATGGCATGCTGTTAAACTAACAATTGTTCAGTAATTTATTTCTCTCTTGTTTCTGTCTTTCCAGTGGAAATACCTGATCCAAACCTGACCAAATTGTCTGCAGACATTTTTGTTGACTTTATAGGCTTTAGTTCAGACTCTGTCTGTGATACAGGAGAATTAGCTATGCAGGACAGGGGTGTAATTCCATCAAGGACTTCTGGTGACCTCATAAACCATGAGAGCTGGCATTGACTTTAATGGGCACCACGTGGTTAAATTGCTATGCATCATTTTGAAAATGCAGGGCTTCATTTGATATTTCAGAAGGATACCAGACCTACCATGTCAAATTGTTTCTTCTAAAGGAGCCACTAGCTTTATATTACAGTCAGTCCTTTTTGGTAGCAAGTGAAATATACCATTCTGGAAAACGAGTATTTTCTCTGGCAAAATGAACTTGAAAAGTACATTTCATAGAAAAGCACATATTTGGATTATATTCTTTAAAATAAACTTTCTAAAAAGATGGCAATAAATTCAAGGAAAGGTGTGGTTTGTGAAACATTGGCTTTACTTGCAAATTTTTAAGTATGAGACATTTTAAAAATACCTAATTCA
>WEIS01071722.1:0-12953 GCA_013389965.1 Todus mexicanus | reverse complement strand
TATACGAACAAGTTTCAGAAGATAGTTTTGGAACTTAAGGGTGGTGTTTCTGCTCAAAATCACAGAGCCATATGTTAGCTTCAGATTTTCTCTTTGGAAGCAGCCTGGTTGCAAAGTGCAGCTCAGCTTCATTCAGGTAAGGGATTTAAGAATATGAAAATGGCCCCATCAGATGTACTGAAGGTCTCTCCAGCCTAGCAACCTGTCTGACAGTAGTCAGTAGTGCATGATTAGGGAATGCATTTGCCTAAGACCAAACATATACTGAAACTTTCTGTCCCAATGTAAATTGGAGTCAGTCATGTGCCATTTAACTGTATAATTATTAGTCCTTGATAATTTTTTTTCATCAGTATTTCTAATCACTTTTCACACAATATAAAATTATAACACTTGCAACACCATGAACTGTTATTTCTCTCCATCTTTATGTCATTCAATGTTTTTTTAGATCTTTCTTACCACTTCCTTGGGCTGTTCTCCAAGCAGAAGAGTCCTGATAGGTCCAACCTTCTTCACATAGAAACTATTCCACATCCTTTTCCTTCACTGAAATCAATCTGAAACGATTCCAGTACAGGCTCTTGTCTGTACCGTATCAAATGTGCATGGTCTAACCTCAGGCTACTGTGGGGTTATTTGGGTGAATAAAGACTTAAATATTAGCGAAAGCAAGGTTTGCATCTGGTTTCAGAAAAGGTGAATGCTCCAGTCACAGAACACATGGGTAGTCTCTTCCTTCCAGTGTTTCAATGGTTATTATTTAAACCAAAGAAGAGTATTATTTAATACCCGAAGAGAAAAATGGAAGTGTCTGAGATCACCTCTGTAGCCAAAAGCATTTGACTTGGAAGTAGAAATCTTAGGACTGTCTGGGCTGCCTGGGTTGACAGGTTATTTCTTCCTATCTGGAACGAGTAATGGGGACTCCCTTTACTTTTGTCTTTGAAAGACCCTTACTTCACCCCACCATAACATAAGGGATTAGGAGGATAAGAAGGGAAATTTAAATGGGAGTGCAAAACAGCCAGCTCTAGCCTCCACAATGGCAAGGGAGACAAAGTTACACAAATTTTATGTTCAGTTTGAATAATTTGGATTCAATTCTCTTGCCTCAACATAGATGGTGAGACACAATAGGATACCTGAGACACGTATATGGGGGTGGTAGATAAGGAAATCTTGTGTCTTTCTGGAGTGACAGCTAATGAGCTGACTAGGTATCTTCAGGATTTTCAAATATCCCCAAAATACATGTGTTTGGCAATTGCATTGTGTGGAGAATTTGTTGCAGGAGACATGTCACACAGTGTTGCTGGAGGCCTGCTTGCACAACCCAGCCTGTGAGCCGGACAGAAAGGCCGCGAACATTCTTGAGAAGACCGAATATTCCTGACTGTCCCTGACTGAGCCGATAAGAACCTGGCACAGAAGCAAGAAAGCAAGATAGCCGAAGCTGCAAGATTGGACAAAGGCTCTAGCCTTTAACCAATTCCTACAGTACGCGTACTGTGTATTTAGTAGTTTGTAGCCAATTCCTAAAGTACGCGTGCCGTGTGTTTAGCTATTTGTATCCAATTAGCTTTTAGAGAGCGGCGCGTGAACCCTGTATTATACTATATATTGTGAGCTTTTTGGGCAGTAAAGTGTGCATTGACTATACCTCTATGAGGACTCATCTTTGACTCGGACGCTCCCCCATCAATCACAGGGACCCGAAGACTGCTTTATACAGAAGACCTCCTAGATGCTGGGATCCCCGCAACAGCATTGCACATCTCATTTCTTTTATTCTGGTTCTCATTGTCTGTGCCCTGCAGGTTTGTTTCAATTTACAGAACTGTAGTACAAGTGAGGTACAACATCCATTTTGGTCCAATTCTACTTATTTGTAAAGGTTGTGCACAAAATCCTGCTTCCTAGGAAAACAGCAGAAACAACGAGTAACATTTTAAGTTTATTTGCAGTATCTAAGTTGGTTTCAGCACTCAGGTTCCACATTTCTTCTCAAGTCTACACTCTTGTGACTGTTTCCTCTAAAGACTTCTAGCTTCTTGTTTGTTTTGATGATCTTAAGGCGGTCATTAAACCCTGCATTAGATTCAAGGAATCTCTAGGTCCATTTGACTTCGCCTGTGTTCCTGGACAGTGTTTGTTGCTGTTTCCAAGTATCTCCCTACATAAATATGTCTTTCACTTAATTTGCTGAATCCAGAGACTTTATAGATATCAGTGATAGGCTGTTGGTGACAGCCTTGAAAACCTCCCCTCTTTTAAGATTTATCCAGAAATTCAGAGTTTACTAAAATAGAAGTTAAAGAGGAATCAAATGACTGTAACTGAACAGAGGCAAGAGAGTATCTAAGCAAGCCAGTAAGATATACAGACACCCTTTAACATGTTAGTTACCAATGAAATATGAAAACATTTGAAGATTCAATTGTATTTTTGTTAGTTAATTGGACCAGGTTTAAATTCTTTCACCATCTATTCCTTTTATGCTCACAGACTCTATGTAAGTAGTCTTAAAATTGTGTAGACTGGAGGAATCCTCTGGATATGGTATAGACTAACGTCCTTGGAGTAGGTCCATTTAAAGCAGGCTGTTCAGGGCCTGGTGCAGTAATATTTTGTTTATCATCAAGGATGGAGACTTCATAGACTCTCTGGGCGACCACTGTAATGGTAATTTTTTATATATTTTTGTGTATATCTAGTCAAAATTTTCTGTGTTCCAACTTGTGCCTATTGCTTCTTGTCCTCATGCTGTGCACCTCTGAGAGGCGCAGTCTCCTGTAAGAGGCAAAACAGGTTACAGTCTGGGTACCTGTGACTTTTACAGAGTGGTTGTTTTTACTACAGCCTTGAATGCAGATACGATGTTTGAATGAACTCTTGTTGCATAATTACAATTCCTACACCAACACTATCCTTTGAAATGAAGCTTTTGAGAAAGGATCACATCTTACATAATGACTTGACTTGAAGAAATACAAATTGTTTTGAATATTGATAAAGTGTGTCTCCTTGAATTTGTATCCTATGTTCACTTCCTTGAAAGCTTTTGAGGAGAACTGACAGGTAGGTTGAACAGACAGATGGATAGGCAAACAGAACTGTTACAGGTGTTTTATTTTTGGAAAATCAAACCAAAAATACTAATTTTCCAATCAGAAATGTGTCTTTGAGTTCATTTCCTAATGAAAAGAAACTACATGAATTTAGATGTACTCTGTTTTAATTTCTTTACTTCTTTCTCCGTGTAAAATCAGTATTAGATTTAGCAATTTCCTAAGGTCATGTCTATACAGGAAAATTAGATGGTTCCAGGGAATGTTATGAGTGTCTGAAAGGGTTGTCTCTACTGCTAAACTGCTGTAGTAGTCCCTGGTAAGTTTTTGTCATGAGAAAATTACTGATTTCCCAAAGAGAGCTGGACATAATTTAGAAGCTAGCAGCTAGTAGGCAGTTTTGGAAAGTAAAGAGGATTTAAATGTATATATACAGTCCATTCCATATTGTTGCCTTAATGGGAAAGAATGGTCATTTGCATGTAAAATTTTACTTGTACATATTTTTACATCTTTTACCAGATGGAACTTAACCAACAGAATTTATATAATTTATTGTACATAATACAATGTTATATAACATAATTTATTTCTGATGGGTCTATTTTCAAGAGTCTCACAATTCCTAATAGAGAAGGAATGACTGAATTTCTAATCTCGACACTGCTCTTCATTTATCTTTATTTGTTGTTGGTTACAGGCTATTCCATGATCATAGAATTATAGAATCAGAGAATGCTTTAGGTTGGAAAGGACCTTTAAAGGTCATTTAGTCCAACTCCTCTGCAGTGAGCTGGGATATCTTCAACTAGATCAGGTTGCTCAGAGCCCTGTCCAGCCTGACCTCAAATGTTTCTAGAGGTGGGGCACCTACCACCTCTCAGGGCAATCTGTTCCAGTGTTTCATTGCCCTCATTGTAAAAAATGTCCACCTTATGTCTAGTCTGAATCTACCCTCTTTTTTTTTTTTTTTTTAAACTATTACCCCTTGTCCTCTCACAACAGGCCCTGCTAAAAAGACTGTCCCTATCTTTCTTATAGTCCTCCTTTAAGTACTGGAAGTCTTCAGTAATGTCTTCCTGGAACCTGTCTTGTGATTTATCAAGTCAGGAGATGTGGTAAGAGAGATTGCCAGTGAAGACTGAGACAAAAAAGTTGTTTAGTACCTCAACCTTCTCTTCCTTGGTTGTTACCAGCTTGCCAGTCTTGTTCATAACAGAGGGTACACTTTCTTTGGTCTTCCTTTTTCTGGCTGACATATTTGTAGAAGTCCTTCTTGTTATTCTTTGCATCCCTTGCCAAGTTCAGCTCCAGACACAACTTGACCTTCCTGACCCCATCCCTGCACAACCAAGTAGTGTTCCTATGCTCTTCCCAAGATACGTGATGATGATGGTGTTCAATTAACTCTCCTCACTTTGCCATAATTAAAACCCGGATTTGCTTCTCAAAGGTCGTAAAACCTTCTTTGCAGCTAGTAGTTACTATTTAGTAGGAGCGAGAGAGATAGAGAATTACATTCATGGAGAGTGTTGAGCAATTGTGAATCCAACACCAGCAGCTAGCTTCTGAACTCCTTCATTTGACTTCACAATAAACTCTACATTTATTCATGCATTGAGCAGATGTGTTGAGCATCTGAATGTCTAGTCCTTGGAGATTTAAGAGTATGGGACTCATAGCATCAGTAGTATTTAGGGACATCATTCTTCTTTCGGGATTTAAGTTCCAGAAATTTCAATAGGTTAAAATTATGATTACTTCTAAATGTTTTTCTTCTAGACTATTTAGTCCCCAAAGTTAGGTATCTAGATTCCCAGTACATAGATGTTTCAAACCTAGACCTAGAGTAGTTGACTAGCTGACCAAGGAAGCATCTAAAGTCAAAAGGAAAACAGTGAACTGCCTAGAGCAAATGAATAGGTAGTGCCCATTTTCTGGAGGTCAAAGGATGGCTCTAAACAGTTTTCAATGGTATGAGCAGAGCTTACGTGAGTCTTTGGAACCCCACCAGAGTAAAAATACGGATTAACAATGGCTTCTTTTTAGACATGGTTAGAATCATAGCAATTTGCAGCAAGTAATGTCAAATCACAGAGACAATTACTTTTCCCGTGTTTCTGTTGGCATTGTTGAAGACAGCATCTGTTATTGTCTTTTTCAGGAGACATGTCTTGCTGGTGTTTTACTAAGAGAACCAGCTGGGATATGTCCCTCAGGAGATTTAGGCATACCTGTGTGATATAGAGGAGTGACAGAGTGCAGCCAACAGAGGCAACCAGGCGATGCAGCAGTGTGTGCCAATTTGGGCAGAAGGAGGCGCAGAAGGGGCCTAGAAATTTTTACTGAGGATGTTGTACACATGCTCAGCAATGGTGGTGACCTGTAATGGGGAAACAACTAAAGGAACTCCTTCTGGCATTAACTCAACTTGAACTGCTGAGGGAGGATGCAGCTCTGCAGGTTGGTGCGTGCAGAGGTACCTCACCGAGACTGGTGTCCTTGGCTGCAGGAGGTGTGCACTGATAGAAGGTCTGTGTCACCAAGTAAAAGAGCTGCAGGAGGAGGTCTACAGACTACATAGCATCAGAGACAAGGAAAGGAGTTTAATGAGATCTTCTCCAAAACCTTGTAGCTGCAAGAGCCTGAACACCCAACTGTACAAAAGGAGGGACAGGCAGTGTCACCAGAGACCCCATGTTGGGAAAGGGTGCAAGCTTCTGACTTCAGGCATCATGCAAATGGCTAATGCTCTGCCTGCAGATCTAGAGCTACAGAAAAAGTTCAGTGTCCTCGTGCGGACAGGTGTGTGGGAACTATGCCTAGAGCAGAACCTGAGCTTGCTGAGCCTCAGAACAATCAGTACAAGAGGCCATTGACACACTGAAACAGAAGAAATTCCATTTAAACCTAAGAAAATACTCTTTCACTGTGGTCAGGGTAATCAAACACTAGAATAGGATACTCAGAAAGTTTGTGGAGTCTCTATACCTGGAAATATTTCAAAATGCAGCTCAATGTCATCCTGAGCAGCCAGCTGTAGTTGACCTTGCTTTTGGGCAGGTGTTCATAGTAGATAATCTTCAGAGGCCCCTTCCAATCTCAGCAATTCTGTTTTTCTTTGATCTAGTGGAAGGTCATGAAGACATATCAAAAAAGAATAAATTAGTTGAGCCCAAGTGATAAATTGTAATCTTCTGGTATCCAGACTGGTTCGTTAAGAGCTAGTTGAGGTACTTATGACCTGTATATTGCTATGCAGGCATATGTGGAAAACATCTAGTTTATGAATCCAGATGGGACTTAAGGACTAGCTGGGGAAGTTCTATCCAGGAATAAATGTGTGATTCAAGAAACACATTTGAATATTGAAAAAGAAAGCACTTAGGACATTTAGACACATCCTGATGTAGCTGCAAGTCACACCATGTTGGATGACCTGTGCATTTAAGTGCCCATGTTGTTCATCATTTTCTATCTTCAGGCCTAACCATGCACAACCAAGAGAGGAGTGGAGATTCACACGCATCTCCAAAAGAGAAAACGAAAAGTGATTTTTGACTGTCTTTCTGTACATTCCTACCTTTGAGGCTGTATCATCAGTGTTGCTCTGTGCCAGCAGCCCTGCATTCTTAATTTGAATATGTATGTAAAATGGATGACTCTCACCTTCCCAGAGCTGTGCAACTATTATAATCTTATAACTTCGAATAATGTTTTACAGCTGGGGCACAGGGCTGAAATAATACATGTGGTTACTTCTTTCTATATGGTATCCTTCAGGTCCATTATGTGTCTGCTGTTCCTCAGGAGGGCAAATATTGACATACAGTATTTTGCTCCCCTTTAGCTCTTGCACTTGCCTTTTAACTAGATGTAACAAACTCTTTTCTAAGCTATTCTGTCTCAGCTGATATGTATGTTGGCACCAATGGACTTGTGAGTGAGTAGACCTGTCAGTACTGGATATTTTTCTCCTCCATTGTCATTGCTGTATATTGTTTTGTGTCCTACAATTCTATAATCCAGTGCAGACCTCGGTGTGTGACTGCAAGACACCAATCTGTAATTTGCCTAATAAACCTAAACAAAGGAAATCCCTTGACTTTAGGACAAGAATGTGTCCTGTGTTTTTAGTATTCTGTGGACTAGAGAGCTAAATGGTTATCGTCCTTCATTTCTCTTTAAAGTCAGAGTCGTTCCTCATACCTGCATGACCACATTCCTTTAAACCGAAGCAAATAATATAATACATAATTATTTTACAACAGTGAGATTTTATTTGCCATTTTAAATGTTTTCCTTGGTTTTGTTTTTTTTAAGAGGAGAAGAATATAAACCTTCTAGAACAAAATGTGCTGAGGATGGCTTTCAGCTGCTGCATTCTTAGCTAAAACCAAGTGCCTTGGAAGTGCGGGTATGTTTACATCTGGGTTTTATTTCTAGCCCACCTTTAATAAAGATGCAACAACGATAAAGCAAAATGCAACACAACATGATAATATATGGCACATAATAAAGAATTACCATAAGTACACAGGGGTCTCAATTTCGCTTTCACTCTGTCTCTGTGAAACTCCATTGTTCAAGACTAAACCTTTAGAACTGTCACAGTTCCTTGTGGTTCAAAAGGAGACATTTTCCAGAATAATGAGGTCACTGGTTCCCGTTTGCCATTCCACAATATTCTGTTTATTCCTAGAATCCCTGTTCTTTTAGCAATAGCTGATGCTCTCTATAGCTGTTACTCCTGGGGGAACTGAGAAGTGAATTGCTATTGTTGACAAAATACAGATTGCCAAGCATGAACTACTGACACCTGGGAGCACATTTCCAGTGCTGCACATGGCGATGTGGCCACGTGAGTGCTCTGGTTGCTTTTACCAAACCAGTGTGTCCTTCATTACCACATTGGCCCTGCTGTGTGCTCATATTCCTTTGCCTAAATACAGCACAAGCTGTTAAAGTAATTTCTTTAAAAAATGCACTGCACTTATTTCTGCTTTTGAGAGTGAGAAAAGATACCCTCTTTCACAGCAAAACTATTAGCAGATGATGTTTGTACAAGGCCCAGCTCACAAAATAATTATCCTGAGCCAAAGCTCTACTTCAGGCTGCTGCAAGCATAACACTGGATGACTCTCAGAGACTCTGTCTAAGTTGTGGGGTGTGCACCACAACCATGTCCCTGACCATCTGAGAGTGACCTGGCTGGGCCGGAAACTGGGGTGTGGGGGTGGAGGGTGGAGGGGAGTTAGTGCAGAGCCAGGGTGCAGCTGAGACACGCGTGCACACACACACACACACACACACGGCTGTGGGAGCTGGGAAGCACGCCTGGATTCCACAGGTTAGACATAGCCATAGCTTTAAATCAGCCATGTATTTAAATAGTTTATTAAGCTGCAGCCAACAGACTTAGTCTCTGTAGACCACAGTTAGATGCTACACTGGAGTATATCATGCAGCATTACACTTGCATAATGATACATACTGTGCTCCAGCTTAATGTGTTGTGGAAAAAGCCGAGAAAAAGCTCCAGCATTTAACATTTTCAACTTTGGGAATACTGTGTGACAAGCTGAGACAATAAGATGAAACTTGATTTTTTTTTTTTTTTTTCATTTTTAAACACTTCTAAAGGTGGATATTTTGGGCACATACATAGAAATTGCAGCTTCGGGTTCTTTGGGACTTAAGTTTTTCTCTGCTCTTTTTCTATTAGTCTTCAATATATCTTACATTCTTTTTCTTATGCTTATATATATAACTAACATTTTTTTTCCACTATTTTTCTCCCACTATTTTTAAAGTCTTCTGGGTTTTCCTTCCATTTTCTTTATTTAAAGTTTTGTGGTCCTCCATTCTCTCTTATACTCTCTTTTTTGTTGTTGTTGTCATCCTTTGGATGTCAATCCCTTCATTTCTAGGTGTGGAAAATTGCAATTTGCCATTGTTTCTCTCCAAATGCTTGTGGTATTTCCCATGCATTGTGTGTGTGTGCATGTGTGTGTTTGTGTGTGTAAGAGAGAGAGAGAAGAGGAGATACTGTAAGGCTGCCAGCAAAAATCAAAATTAGAGGAGACAGGCGAGCAGAGGGAGTAAGAGACTGTCTTATTGAACTTGGAGAGGAATGAGGCCCACCTGGGATTGAAGCAGCCATTGGAAAGATTAAGGAAATAAAATAATTATGGAAAGTTAGGGCTGGAATTGTGAATGGGCCTGAGAGACCTGGCTGGGGCTCAGGAACTGGGAGTGGTGGCTGCCTGAGCTAAATCAAATACTCAGTCACTCAAAAATGGAACAAATAAGGATAGAGCAGACACAATGAGAAATTGTACTTTTGTACTTTTCAATTGACTTTTTTTTTTTGCGCTATGAATTGAAAGAAGATGACTTTTTTCTAAAGAATGAAATTTGAAAAAGTAAACCCAGGTCTATTTGGCGAACATTTTAAAAGTACTGTGATCAGATAGCCAGAAACAAGAATACAGTCTGTAAAGAATAGCTCCTCAAATCTCTGACCTTTCAAATCAGAGCAAGGCGCTCAGGATTGGTGTAGTGAAACACAAATGGGGTCAGTGCAGTTGAAACAGACATAGCTGTGAGCTTAAGGTTCCTACTTCTCTCTGTTTTTTCATAAAGAAGACTTAAGGTAATCTTTTTATAACTGAGTGGGTATTATCTGCTTCTGAAATGCATAATCCCAAATCTGATGTTAAAATGTAAAGAACAGGACAGTAGCTTGAAAATTCATTTTTTTCACATAATTGTCGAAATTACTCTAGTATACACCACAATGAGATTTTAATGGTCTATCATTTACTCTGTAGGTTGGTTTTTTTTGTTGTTGTTGTAGCTATTTCATTTAACTTTAACATCTCATGGAAAAAGTGCACTTTAGTGAACAGAAGTATCTTTCTTAAAAAAACCCCCACAAAACCAAAATAAATTTTTTAAGAAATTATCTCTTTTCCTAATTTACACTTTTTGTAATTTCAAATTGATTTTTTTGGCAAGATGTGCATTTTTTGATCTTAAATGAGATGTGGCTAGAAGTTTAGAACCAGATCCTCAGCTAGCACAAGTTGTCACAGCCATTAGCTCAGCTCCAGTTCTAGCTATGAATAATAGAAGTAGGCCAACTTGAAAGGTGCAGGATGTTGGAGGACAAGATGAAAATGAGATCAGTGCAGCTTTCATTATCATCTGTGTGGACTGTGATATCATTTTGAATATATATTCTGTATATGTCTTGTTTTTCCTATTTATTCATAGCTATCCCATATTAGCTATTGTCAGAACAACTGGACACATGGCCTGATGCTGTATAAGCAACTCTTTTAGTCTTATGGCATATAAAAAGTTTGTAAATAGAGATACTTTAAGTCTTGTGTTGCATAATAAATAATATGATAAATAGATAGAATGAAACTTTCTTATGAAAGGGAAGCAAGTTTAATACAGTGATAAGTAAAATGGGAAATCCCATTCTTGTATTCTAAATCTCGATGAATACCATCAACACTTTATGACTGAGGAATGTGAGAAAGGATGGCATAGGGTTTTGATGGATCTGAGTAGAATTTTTTCTTTTTCTTTTGCAAAGGAGGAGGAAAAAAGCATAAAATTAAAAATATTTCTTTTAATCACAGTATGCTGCTTTTTTCCTAATCACAACTTGCATCACTGATATAGTAAAGTAAAACTGACATGAAAACATGCCATTGTGAGATGTCACAACTCATGCCACCAATTTTTTTAGGTCATACAGTCCTTACTGTACCACTGCAGAAAGCATGCTATTTTGAAATGCTTGGAGAGGTCACTGAGATATTAACTTAAGAATTACTGGATGTGGGTAGAAATAGGCTGAAGGCATTTCCTGTTGTGAATGACACTTGGAAATTCTCCTTTTGCAGTACTGTAGAAAACAACGGCAGAATTTATGCAATGTCCATAAACAGCAGATTTCCCCAGACACTTCAGAAATGCTGTCAAATTAAAACTGCTCTTCTGTAGGGCTTCATATATTTATTTTTTTTTTTATTGGCTGTATAACAATAATTCAAGTGTGAATGTAAAATGAATCTTATTTACTTGCTGGTGGAAGTGTGGATATCGTGGGATACTGGAGTGATTTTAAAATTTTATTTAATTTCTGTTGATGGTGAAATAGTCCTTCTAAATGATAGCTGCTGGAAACACAATCAGGAATTAGGCACTACTTACACTAGATCACAGGAAATCTCCATCTCTCTCTGACCTGACTCATGCCCAGATGCTATTGAACCTACATGTTCTCTTTCTCCGATGTATTCAGCTTAATCTTGTCAAAGACTTCCATACCCAGGAGATGCAATACAAAAATCCTGGTTTATATATTTGGGAAGCGCTTTCTCTCTAGTCCATATGTTACTGATGACTCCATACAACAGAGTGTGAGTCCAGATCATATTTTGCTTCCTGTGATACCTTTGGTTTGTATTGGCCCATAGCTTCTGAAGGGAGTTTGATGCTACACTGTCCTAACAGTCTTTACACTGGGATAGACCCAGAGATATAAAAATATTGAGGCTTTCTCCACCTCTGTGCGAGCCCAGGCAATGGCAGGTGAACGTGACCTGGGAGCCTACTTTCCTTTTCTCTCTGTCAATAGAGGCCGGAGTTGGCTTATAGCAATGGGAGGTGAGTAAAGGTTTGAGCGGACAACCGTAGCGACCAGTGTCTGCTATAAATGAGCTGTGCTGATGTGTGTGCTGACGGCTCAAGGAGGAGCAGATTAATTGCTCATGGAAGGAGGAAGGAAGACACTTTGAAACCTGCTCCCTTTTCTCGGTTGTCCTAGGCAAAAGGCTGCTGAGAGGTGCCTCTCACATAAGGCTGTGCCAGTGGGACAGGCTTAGCCCTCTGAGTTGTTTTTCACATTTCCCTTAATGAGCACCAAAGTGGTTGTTAGAAAGCTTGTGAATGTTTGGATCGTAATGTATTTAAGACTGAAAATTGTGCTTCATTCTTGTGAAAGGGTGCTGAAAAGTGCTGTTTTATGTTTTATTAATTGTGCTCTCCCTGAATTTAAAATAAGTGGTGTAGACTTGTAAATGATTTTTCTTTATCATCATAAGCTATGGAATCAAGTAGGCTTGTGAGTGAATGGGTACTGTATCGCTGGCTGGCTGCAGAAAAGGATTGGAAAAAATCTTGAAGATTGACTTAATGATGGAGCAATTGCTTGAAAAACCAGCAACAGGTCAGTCCTTAAGCTCTTCTTCTTTTTGAAGACTGAGGAAATGAGAGATTGTCCTCCTTCTGTATGTCCAAATATATTCGTACATGTGAGATAAGAAGTTCTATCTCATAGCATTTATTTAATTATAGCTAACAATGAAAATTCACCTGGCTTATGTTACTGAGAGTTGTGTACTGGAATTGGCAGAATCCCCATCTATCCCTATTAGAGTAAAACGCTCCACAAAAGAAAGACTCACTTTTTCACTAAGCCTAAGAAATACATGAATACTCTATTAATCTTTAAATGTTCTGTGGATACAAGGAGTAAGATACTTAACACATAAGTTGGATATATTACTGATTTTTGATGTACCATCTAATTCATTTGTGTAGGGAATTCAAACCCACTTTCACTGGTCTGTATCAATTTGCATCATGCTAAGCAGAGGAAGAAAGTAATTGGCAATGTTAGTACTACTTCTGAGGTGTTGTTAGAATTTACTTGGCTTTAGGGATTAGCATGGATTTAGATTTGGTTGCTTTTAAAGTTGGTAATAAAAGAACTTTTCTTTTTGAAAGTATAAGGAGAAAAAAATGCTTCCTAAGTTCTATAATAACACTAGAAAAAAAAATTGTGATTAAGAAGTGCAA
>WEIS01071715.1:1414-25400 GCA_013389965.1 Todus mexicanus | reverse complement strand
TTGGAGGAAAATGAGGAAAGCAAAGAGAAGATGAAGCAGAGAGTGATACCTGAGGTCCTGTAAACTGGATTATCTTCTCATTTAGATCAATTCTCTCCATATGTTAAACACGGGGGGGAACCAACCAAACGATCTCTGCTTTAATATAGTAAATAAATAAAAAAACTACCCCATCAAATAAGTGCTCTGGATTCTGCAAGATCCCTCATTAGTGACACACAACTGAACATAGCATTTCAAGCATACCATAGCAGAAGATCCCCATCCACCCTAGACTAGGTTTTTCCATTTTAGCATGAACATTCATGTTCCTGTGCATTACTTTTCCCCTTTCCTAAGGTCCCTCTCACCCAACCATTTTAGCATGGTGATAATTACAGCAAAGTTAAGGAATGAAAATAGAAGGCAGCTGGTAAGATGATCCTGGACGTCATCCGGATGCAAGTGATGCATGAGTATCTAATTCATTAAGGGAGCAGAAGGATTAGGGTGGTACTGAGCTTCTATTCTGTTTAATTTGACATTCCATTAATTCATTCTCTCAATGGACAGGATGGGAGATGCAATGTAATTATAGCTCAGAATCTGAAACTTCTGGCATGTCTGAAGACATTAGTTTGGTGGCAGTTGGCTGGGGGGAACATGGCAAGAGAGATCAGCAAACTTTGTGCTTGCTGTACCCATTATGATTCAGTAATAAACTGCATGTGGGACTGGGGGAGTTCACCTTGGAGATTAAGGACACTGCTTCTGTGTAGCCGATGACTTTCCAAAAGCCTTGAGAGCAGAAACTTTCAAGGATGCTTCACAAGGTGAATCTATTTTGTATCGGACAGAACAACTGCTTCAAAATCTGGATGGAAGATGTATGATCCTAATTTTCTTCTTAGAGTGAACAGCATTGCTGAAAACGCAAACCTCTGTTCCCAGTGAGCCTCTTTTCTTGCACAGCTGCTCAAACAGCCGTAGTGATTCACGGATCAAATTTTACTATGAACAAATGTTCAATCACAGCAAATCCACAGGCCTTGCTGTTTTGAGATACATTCTGCCTGCGCAGGCAGTGTGCACAACGTACCTGCACCTCCGAACCATTGCTCTGGAACATGCAGGACACCACATTTTCACAGAAGCTCTTGGGAAAAAGAAATATCAGAACATACCTTCCCCCTCACCTCTAGATATCAAAATAAATGCCCAGATTTTTCAAGACCTCTCAAAATACGTCATCAATTGGGGAATCTGAGAATTTGAAAAGTTCTTCCCCAACGTTTTACAACACTAAAACCAAATCCTTTAACGTGTCTCCCGCTCAAGCTCATATCTCACCCTGAAGTCACATCAGTTTTTATTTCTTTGGTAGAGAAGTAGAGGTGTGAAAAGAGATGTAATAGGAAACCTTGCTAATATGTTTCTCACAGAAAAATTGACATCTTGATACCATATTGATTTAGCCTACTGGACACCGCTGGCTATCACAGATGCAGCATTACACTTGAGAGAGAAAAGCTGACTCGTTAAAAATGACAGAAGTCACAGTACCTGAACATTTAGATAAACTTAGGATGTACAAACAGACCTTTAATTCCATTTCAATCAAATCAGCTTAGGGCTGGAAGTCAGATGGACAGTACTGGAGACAGGCACCCACAGTTAAATCATACAGCAAACAGAACACCAGGAATTTGTTCTCACCATCCTTCAATCTAGCATCCGCAAGAGTCAGAGGCCTGCTGCATTCAGACTATAGCTCCCGGCAAAGCAATGAAGAGAAGTGACTGTTACCTTTGACACTGTAATATATTTAAGGGCCTGCTGGAACTGAATCAAGACATCTGAAGAGGTAAAACCCACCTGGCAGATGAACCCAGTGGATGAGCACTGCCGAACCCAGAGACTGAATTTCCTCTTTTTCCTCTTGCGCAGCTCCCTCTCTGTGCATGTGGCAATGAAAACAGGATCCTCATCAATCAAGGGCTCATGTAGTACCTGCAGTTGGCAAGAGAAGATGGAGGAGAAAGAAACAAAAAAGTACATGATTGCTGAAGAAAATGGTGCTTTAAATTCTTCCAAGAAAACATAATCCTTGCATTGTGCTTGTGCACATCAACCTCATATCTCCGAGCAAACCCACTTTTGCTCAGTGCTACCATCCAACAAAAACTGAAGCCTGGCCAAGCACACTCCATCACGGATGGCTGCTCTACACATGGTTTGCAAGCATTGCAAAGCATGGTTCTCACTATCAGCTACAGTTCAACATCCCTCTAAAATGAGACAAGGGATGGAGGGATGAAGCTGGGCAGAGATAGTTAGCAGCATTCTTTTCTAAGTTTCCTCATCAGCCAGCTTCATCTTGTTTGGCAGAATGTCTTCCACCCAAACATTCCCTGCAGTATGTTGTAAGGTACATGCCTTGCTTTATAGCAAAGGAAAACACACAGCAAAGAGGGAGAGAAGTTAGAAGAGAAAAAGGTATTTTCTGCTGCCACTTAAGGAGGCGGTGAAGAGACAGAAAACATTTTTCCTGCTGGTAGCAGCTTCAGGGAAGTCTTGCCTCAGCAGCTGAAAAATTTGACAAAAGGAGTCAGAAAAATAAAAGACCAGAGGCAGGAATAGAAAAAGACAAGGCAGACTTGAGCAAGCAATGAAAATCTGCAAAAGTGAAGCAATTTCTGCATTCTGCATCCAGATGACAGAAGTGGTTCCCTGTTCCTTATGGCTGTTTTGTTGCACTTCTCTCCATTAATTCACCAGTGAGTCATCAGGTTTTACACTACAGAACCCATCTATAGAACAGCACTACTACTTCCTTGCAGCTCACAGGTAGCTGCGCATAACGTACACATCCCTGACTCTACGGTGTGTGGCATTGTCTAGCAAGTCACTTGTGAGAATACAAATGCTCAGAAATTGTTGAAAGGTCTCAGCTTATGAACACTGAGCAAATTCAGACACCTACATCTAAATCAGAGCAAGTCACTACAGGCTCCCCTCCCTGTACACAAGGGGAAAGCAATCTCAGCAGGCCATAATTCATACCCTTTTAAAGACATGGGTAAAATAAGTCAGATTAGTTATGATCTAAAGGACCCCACTCTTTTCCAGTGACCATCACCCCAAGAGACAGGCTCAGAAACTGCTATCCATGATGCAGAGGCTCTCACCCTTAGACCAAGCCCTTCCGTATTTGCATGTGGGCTATCTTTGTGCACATGTGCACTCAGGCAGTGGCAGAAATGAGAACAAAGCTGCATTAAACCTGGAAGCGACGCTCGTAGGAGAGATGTGGTGGATAAGCAGTTAAGCACCAGTGATGAGCAGCTGCTGGCCTCCTGAATACAAGACGTTTTGTTGATCGTCACTCTGCCAGCCCAGAATAGGCACCCGTGCCCTCCCCACACAGTGACGGCTGCACACTTTCATTTATACGCACTTCACTTCTTAACGGCTCATAAAACATTCACAGGACCATCTGAAAGCACTCTTGTGAAATGTTCAAATTATAAACCAAAATGCAGATGTGAGCAAGGAGAGCTGCACACAAAGCTATTTGTTCTTAAAGCTGCAGCTGTCCTGTTTTCCCACTGAAGGCAAATCCTCTTCCTCTCTCCAGGGCCACACAAAACATCCTCTTTGTTTCCAAAGGCCACCAGGGGCATTTCACCTTTGTGCCTCAGGGACTTCTAACAGGGGTTTGAAAATATTAAATGCATCCTCATTTGCTTTTGCCTTGCTGCTTCTTCAATGCAGGGAGGCATACTGTTTCCTCCCCATGTTGAAGGATCACATCTCTGGGAATGGAGTTGGATATACCATTACGAATTTCTCAGCTTCTGGAAAGGTCCACTCACCTGCCAGATCCCACCAAGTGGTGTGGTTTAGCTGCTATAATCTCCCCCACCGTAGGACGGAGAGCAGCAGAAAAGGCTGTTTAATCATCACATGAGGACATTTTTTACCCTCTGTCACTAGCTCAGCTCCCTCCTCTGCACCACAGTATTAGTTCTCCTCACTACTGCAACCTGCTTACCCTTCACACTCTTTCTGTCTTCTAAGACAACAGTTAAGCCCTGCCAGCCTTAAATTTAGGAGGCAAATCTGAATTTTAAAAACCTGTCTTCCTCTTCTCCCCTCCTCATGCCCAGCCCTACCTTCCCCTAGGATCCAGAGCTTCCCCACCTTTCCCCTGTCCTGCATGTTTAAGTCATTTCTATTTCTCCATAAGAAGACTAATGCACCACTCAAATACCTGCTGAACCGCCGGGAAGGGGGAATGAAAACAGAGTAGGGCAAGATTTGCTGTTGCTGTAAGGAGGGATTGTGGACAGGCAAAGAAAAGGAAATAAGAATCCTGAAGTTTGCTCTTCTTGCTTCCTCCAGAGAGGGTGGAGAGACAACTGTTGTCACCCCTCCATATGCAACCACTGCTTCAACAGCTGTTAAGGTCTTTGCAAGCAAGGCACTGTATGGGCCCTGTGCCTGCTGCTGCTGGAACAGCTGATCCCCATTTCACTTTCAAAGGGGGCAATTTGTTGCTTCTGGCACTGACATGGTTTTCTTAATGACAAAAGTTAGCCCTGTTGCCACTGGCCAGCCCTACTAGTTTGTTCACCCTCCTCCGTTCTCAGTCTCCTTGCTCCTCCTGTAATCTCAGATCCATTTATTTGTCAAATTCCGATGCAAAGCAGTATTCGCTCCCTCCCCACTCCTCATTGTTGCTGTTACTGCAATATGCGCTTTTCCAGGAGTGAGCTTACTGAGCCCATGGCATATTCATTCCTGTTTCTCATCTTCCTAGATAAAAATCTACTTTCAGACTTAATTGACTCCTACATGCATTCCTGGCCGCCTCTTCATCATCTTTGACTCACTCCCCAAGCCCTCCCTTCTTCCTGTTCTGACTTCCTTTGATACAAGCTTTTTTCACAGGAATTGTCCCTATATTCTTCTCTCGAATCTCCAGTTTTGCTAAGGTCTATGAAGCTCTTAATCTAGTTGCTTCACTCCCCCACAACTATCCCACTCGGTTGTTTTTTTCCCCATCTTCTTTATAGCCATCCTCATCCCTGCTAGATCATCTTGTCAAAGCTTAGACTCTTTGTCTTATCCTCAATATGTACATTCACTCCAAGTGTTGGAGTCCCATATCTTGGAGTTTTGCCTCGCCAGCAATGGTTCCATCTCACAACACCTTTCATTCACTGACCAAAACAGCTGGCCACTCTTTCCTGACAATTCCCTGATTTCTTCTCCATTTTAGATCATCTCCAAAGCTCTTTTGACTCCACAGTTCCATCTATTCTGCTCTCACCACAACCCAAATATGCTTGTAGGCAAAGCTCAGAGCCACTAACTCTTTTGTACTTGGACTTTCTGGGGTCCATTGCCTTAGATAATGAACTAATATGTCCTTGAGATAGCTCATCTTCTCTTAGCTCCATGGCCATCCCTAACACAGGCTGTCTCTTCAGCCTGTCTCCTAGAGAAACTGCCTCAGCTTGTCTTGTCTCTGGCTTTTGGTGGGTACCATCCAGTTGCAAACAGAGTCTCCTGGATAACTGCACCTGTATGCACAATTCAGCCATTGCTTTTGCAATAGTAGCTTGTGCTTCTGCTTCTTTGCTCCAAAGCTCCTCCTATCTAAACTAAATCCTCTGATAGTATCTGACATCTCTAGTTGCGTATCTAACTGTCAGTTCTGATTTTATATGCTGCATTTGAGAGCATCTCCCTCTCCCTAAAATAACTCCTTACTATCTCCTTTTTTTTGATCACTGCAGACATCCCTCTCCCATTGCACTGGCCAGGGAATCTGAATGTCAGTGTTCACCTCCAACTCCTTACAAGGTCTTCCAAACCAGGCAGTGCCCGCATTTTCCATGCTTTCTGAGTAACAAAATATTACTAATTTTAGAGTAACAACCCATCCACCCAGTCAAGTTTTCAACCCAGCCCACAGCCATGCTGCAACAGTTTTCATTTTGACTTCAACATAAGGCAGTCCTGCCCTACAGATCGTTGCTGGAAAGCTGTGCTCCTAGTGGTCCACACTGGCCACATCACTTTTCTTTATTTTTCCCTGATAGTTCTCCAATATACCAGGCAGATTCTCTCTTCACTTTCGAAGTCCAGTTTGGCCTATCCACATTTCACTGCTCCTCTCTGACATCAGTCAAAGGTTAACTCCCATCTCTGATGGAGCCATGATTTCATGCTTCTCTGCCCATCTCTTCAGTTTTCCAATGACTCTCTTTAAAGAAGAAAAAAACCACTAAATCGGTTCTTACAACACTCTATTACGATTAGGTAATTTAAAAATAGCCATAAAGGTTCATCATTTTCTGCTGTCAAACTCTCTCTAAAATCTGGCTTCACTAGAGGATCAACTGGCCAAGAGCTGCAGGACATCAGAAATTTACCTTGCTATCCAATATTCTTATTGCTCCTCTGTCTGTCTTTCTCTTGCTCCATGTCTTATACTCGGCCAACATCCTCTGAATACTTATACCTTTGCATATTAGACTCACAGAACCCCTAAACCAGAACACTCCTGGTTTAAGACCAGCACCCTTACTCACAAAGAATCACTTTGTAAACAGGGAAACTGAGATACAGAGGTGTGACTTGAGCAAGATCTTAGAATCCGGAAATGACCAACACCAAATCAACATCTAGTCATGAGGACACAAAAGAGCTGTGAGTTGATCAGCCTGATTTTCCCCTTCTGTGTTTTCAGAGAAGCTGTCATCTAATGCTGTGAGCTGGTTTGGAAGAAGTATGCTGAAACTGTTTAGCTGTACCCCATAATACCACTCAGAGTGAAATACAAACAGTCCTGTAGTAACTGCCCACACTTTAGCCCCATGCCCTTGGAGCAAGAGGTTGAAGTTACGTCTCTCTTTTTGCCAGGCCATTCACTCCTGATTGAGGTAAGGACTTAAGCTGACTGTTCCCAGCTGACTTTTCACTGGGCAGATACAGAACTGCTCGGTTCCAAGATGCCAAAGAGAACGTACTTTGGAGGAAGAGGTATGGGAAGAATCCTGGAGTTGTGCTCCAGACCTCTTCCACACCAGTCAGGGGCAGCCAGACACAGCAGTCCTGTCTAGTCACGTCCTGCTGACAAGCGTATAAATACTCAGCAGGCACAGAAGGATATTTGAGTGGTGATGTTATTTGCCTGAGCTCCTCTGGTTTCTGGAATTCATTGTATATCCTTGGCAGGTGAGTACCCTTGAATTTGTTGCAGTACACCTCCTGAGCTCAGGCGGGGCATTCTCCCTGTCTTCAGGCTTCCATCTACAGGCAGTAGCATCACTACAAAGCTGAGTGGCAAAGAGAGAACATTGATTTCAGGAGCAGACCCAAAACTCCACCTCGTGCTGTTCAGGTAGAGGCAGCAGTTATTTGTATAGAAGATGTTGGGGAGAGATAAGATGCAGATTATTCCTGTCACCCCCATCCAATCTAGGTCAGAACACTATTTTTTTTACTTCCAAAATAGAATCTAGCACTGCTGATACACAATTATAATGTTCTGGGCTTTCAATACCTTAACAAGCTGGAGAGTAATTATTTCCTTTTGTTTGCTCAGTATATTTAGCAAAATAATTATAATTCACTAGATTGCCTTCTTTGTTTTGGTATATTGGCATAGTCCTCTCTCTCCCTTTGTTTCCTTTCATAGAAAATGTGGTGTCATTTTTGCATGCAAATTTTTTGAGGAGGTTAAACATGAGAAAAAAAACCCCTCAAGTATTTTCTGACAGATGTTCCACTTGAAGAATCTTTTCTAGCTCTCCAAAAAGTAAAGCTTAAACCCATAGAAAAAATAACTGTGAAGGCAGAGGTAGCACTGCCAGCTGGATGCAGACACTGCTCTGCCCAGAGAGGCCACTTAAACAGACATCTTCCTCACCCATGTTAGGAAGAAAGTCAGTAACAAGCGTACCTACAAGTCCCAAAAAGCCTTGCTGCCTTCAACAGCAAGGAGCCCAAGTCAACCCTCTGCTTGATGCTGCTTACAAGATATTAGCCTAAAGCTTGAGCATAGATCACGGCTCAGGCAGAAGACACCCAGATACCACAGGTCTTATGCTGAAGATACAGGTGTACATTAAGCAACAATTCCATTTTGAACTTGGGATTCCAGGTACTGCTGAATACAGAAACCTGGGCCCCTCTTCCCAAAACACATTCACAGGCAGCACATCCAAAAGCCCATCTGAATGTATCTTTCCCCTTGTCTTTTTCCTTTGTTCTGTGCAACTGGGTTATTATTTTTAATTATTTCTATTATTTCTCACTGGGTCTGACATTCTGAGTTTGGTATTTACTGCGGTCTGCTAATCTACACTCAAGACAATTTCCAGGGAGAAATCTTTTCTGCTGTTTTGAGCAGATGGGGTCCACATCTCTTGAGACAGATAGTGTGCCGCCCTGCCTGATGGTACCCAGGAGGACGTTAGGCACAAAGCTTCTTTCGGGAGGAGGCCTGGAACATCCCCCAGTAGGCTACCAGCACTACACTAGGGTATTTTTAACAACAGATTCAAAAGCTTTTTTCTTTCTCACAGAGTTATTTTTGAAGCTGTATTTTAGTGCTTTTTGTTCCACTCAATACCACTGAAACGTGCTCTATAGAAATCACTGACGTAAACACTGACAAGGGAGCAGAGAATTGGAGGGGAAGGAAGAGAATCAGGCTGGCACTACTTCTTCCCCCCACACCCCTTTTTTCGCTTTTTTGAAGTAGCATCTCCTTACCAAGCTCAGCGCAAGCACACATTTTGCTTGTGAAGATTTAGATGTTTTGCCACTGCAAATAGGATGCTATGACTTTGTCAATTCAGTTCTCCTATCTTCCTCAGGAGGGGGAAGGGGAGAAGGGATATACATGCAAATCAAATTTTATCCTTTAATGGATTTGTGCTCACAGCATGTCCCACAGCACACCATTATAAGCATTTACATTAGACACAGTGATCACATTTCTGAAGCCTTTATCTTCTGTCCATTGAAGTCAGTGGCCATAAGGATTAGATTTCATATCTTAATGAGAGCTCAGTCCCAACAATAATATGTCTCTTACTGCCTGTTTTGTCTTGATGGAAATGCACCTTGGTGGAATGGCTTAGTGAGTATACTCCTCCCCACTCTACCACAACAGCTTTTTAGACAGCTGTGTCTGAATTATACAGGTATGATTTTTATTGTTCATAAAATAGAAAAAGTCCTGTAATCCCTCCCAATTTATTTTAGGCACACTTCAACGGATGCAATGCATCTATGTCTTCATTAATTCTGTGCAGTGGGAAAAAATGTGGTGCTTCAGAAGGGAAACAGAAAGAAAAAGGGGATGATGGACAAAACGCCCTTTCCAAATGTCTAAGTGAAACCTTTATATTCTGAAAATAAGAGAGCTGTTTGAGAAGTTATTTCAAGCAGTAACATATTTCATGCTTACTCCTTTTTCTTTCCAGACTTCTGAATGTGACCAGTAGCAACAGCTCCAAAAGGAGATTATTTATAGTGGACAAAAATTTAAATAAGGCATGATAAATATTAAGAAAATATTCCTTTGCACTTTAAAAAAAAATAAAAATTGTTCAGCCATACAGCTGTAGTCAGACAACCACCAGCTATATAAGTTTCTATATCTAGTTCCTTACATTGTCTGCGCAGTCTACAGAGCAGTCTCCCTACAGAATAGCATTCTGCTGTACCCCTAATTGTATTTGGAACAGAAAATTTATTGGAGTCCTGATCACTTTTATTCCTAGTAGTCTAGCAATATTTCCAGTTCACTGGCACTTTGGTTGCAAATCCAGACATCAATAAGTTTTTCCATAGGAGCATCACCCGTCATTACAAACCAGGACTGACACAAGGCACAGGCAGCATTGATAGAGGACAGTTAACAACTGCAGTGAGAAAAGGCACCTGCCCCCCCTGCTTATTCGCCCAGTTGCGAGGAGGTAGCTGTGCTGTTGGACTATATGGCAAGCACCTACTGCTAGGGTGAGGGCCAGTCAATCCCAGCAAACTCAGCTGCTGCATCCAACCCTCAGCCTGTAGCAGGAGCACCTACAGGTTTTCCCTCAAGCCCAGCTGCACCAGCTCTGCCCTTTCCACTCTCCTTCAGAGGAGCAGCCTGCAACCTCCCATCCTCAGGATAGCAAAACCTAGCAGTGACAACTTCACTGAGAAGTCTCTAGGCTTGTTTCGACCACTAAAGCAAAAAGTCCCATCTCGGAGGACATCACTCCTATTGAAACACCCCAGGTACCTGAACTGCAGAGCTGTAAGTCAGACATTGTTGAGCACTTGCATAGGACAGTGCTGCCTTCTCCCGTGTTTTATAGGGGCACCACAGCATGGGTGCACACTGCGAAGCCCTGGCACTTCCTTCAGGCAGCTGTGCTCTGCGCTTTCAGTCACAGTGAGACAACCAGACAACCTAGAGCATGTAGGTTAGATGTTCCCTGCCAACAAGTTAACTCTTACCTGGGCTTGTGAAGGTCTAAAAGCAGAGTCAAAGCCATTCTGCAGAGAGTCCAGAAAAGGCTGGATTTTGTAGAGGCCATGTGTTGTCTGGCTTGAGCGGAAGGCCACAATGTGGAAGTACTTCAGGATCTTCTCAAACCGCGATTGTGTCATGATAAGTGCAATGCTCTTGTTGCTGTAGAAGCCACTGCTCCAGATGCTGAGAACCGACTCGCAGTGGTGGATGCTGGTTGATATCATGTAGCCCAGGAAGGCCTTCATTTCTGACAAGGTGACATCAATCCAGGTATCATCCCTACCAAACCTCTCCTGGTACTTCTTGGCATACATGTTGGTTTGGACCACCATATTCTTTAGTACATTATCAGGGACAAAGAGTTGAAAAAAGTCCATGGCACTGGCAGTCAGAGGCATTTTTCGTGTCGGACCTAGGACAAAATCAAGAAGGGAAGATAAGCTCACTCCCGATCATCATAAGGCATGTCCAACACCAGCAATTTAAAGCAGGATTAACTTTCCTAAAGTGGGAAAATAAGGCCAAAGTGATGGCGTGTCAGCTAACTCCTTTGAAAGTGTACCCACTGTCTGACAGATTTCATCAGGAAAGTTCCCCCCTATATTCCCTGTCTTCTTCCTATATGATACAAACACAACACACTCTGAATAATTTTTTCCTCTGCTCTGCACACTCATGAGTTTGTATCATGCAGGCCTGTGAGGCAGCACACATTTAAGCTTTCCACTTATACACTATCTGTACCTTTTATTCTCCGTAGGTGGTTTTGGCCTTTTTCGAAACAGTCTCTTTTTTTTTTAATGTTATTCATGCATGTCAAAGCAGTGTCTTCCTCAAAACAGCCCAGAAGAAAAGTGTCCAAGCCCTCCAGAGAGAGACTGCTACCCTGATCCCTGCTGACACGATTCCTGGGCACTAGAATCTCATCCCACCTTTTCTTTTCCATGTCTAATTCCTGCTCAGTTCATTGTCATTAATCCTGTGACTTTAAAATATGCTTCTGCTCCACACACGGAGCCATGCAGGGAATGTCTGTTCGCTTTTGAGTTCTGTGTCTCTGCCACCACACTGGAGCCTTACCCTGTATTCTGACACCCCCAAGAGAGCACTATACCAGGGCAAGTCAAAGACACCACGTGGCTAGCGTCGCCGTCACAGGGAATGCTTTTAGTATTACAATGCACATGCTGGTCCTTTCCCTCCATAATGCAATAAGCATGGCAATCCCATGCTGTCATTACTCTAGCTTTTCACTGATCTTTCACCTCATCTGCCAGTTTCAACTACTTCTTAAAAGGAGGAGGGGAGAAGGGAGGCTCTAAGGATTGGCAGCACTGTATCAGTGTAACAAGGTTATCCAGTCAGACACCAGATTACATTAAACTGAATTAGGAACATCAAGCCTGCAGTACTAGGGATGCAGACACCAGCCCTCACTACTCTCATCCCTTCCATAAGCTAATTAAGATCCACTTCAAAAGTAGTGGTTTTCATGATCCCACCCTTTGGCAGTGCTTTAGTCAGCAGATAATGATTATGGAGACAGGGACATTCTCAGTTCTCCTACAAAAGTAATGAAAATCAGTTCATCCAAGAGGGCCAGCATGGACAAACCGAACAGACAGTGCAGTGCTAAAGAGCAGGTCTACATCCCTGTGCAAAAGAACAGCGTCATGACTATGACACCAAAATAAGAGTTGGATCCAGTAAACACTGCACCTTACTTTAACAGGTAACAGGTTTGGTACTGCCTGAGAAACACTCTTCTGTGTGCAGGAGGCACACAGCTTTGCATTTGAAGTTCTGCCTAACAAGAGAAAGTCTTCCTTGCATTACTTGACTGCTTGCATCTCAGCTGCACCAGCTGAATCAGAGCATGAGATCTGCCGTTCTACAATCTGGCTCTGCAAGGATCCACTAGTGTGTTGGTCAGGTCACATCCTCCTGTATCTCAGTTTACATCCTTCATTACTGCAACAACTATACCTTGCAGAAATTTTGCATGAAACAGTACTAGGAGGAATTACACAAATACTGGGGCTGGACTTGCTCTTAACCCTTCATGTTTCGGTGCACTCCGGTGAACTGAAGCTACTACAAGGACAGCAAAGCACCAAGACGCTGAAACAGTGAACCTGTTTGTTGGAAACGAGTGACAAAAAACCCAAACAAAAGTGGACTTTTTTTTGTGAGTGCAATAAGGAAAGAAACATATATTTAAATATTTATTTCCAATTTTAATTTGTGAGATAGAGAAACTGCAAGTGCAACAGTTCAGTTGAAAGCACATTCCTCTATATAACAAGGCCAGAGTAAACAGCCTCACACAAACCATGTTCTGGTAAGGACAGACCAGAAAATTTCAGCTTAAATGATAAAAGGTTTTCATCATCAAGTGAAAACTATGGGGCTAGAACAGATATACTTACTTAACTTTAAGTGCTATTGCAATAATACAGCCTCTTAAGAAAGAGTTCTCTTCTTTTGATCAGGAGATTTATATTCTGCTAGCATCCACTGGACTTGTACAGCTTAAATAAAACACTCTGCAAATGATTCTATATGACTTACAGCACATCACTTCCTCCTTCCTCTCAACTTTTGACAAAAAAACCCCAATAAGTTTTGACATTCTATAGTAGATATGGCTTTCTGAGAACAATACACTGCGCATAGTGTACTCCTAGTTATTAGGAAGTCTTGAGTAGCTATTGAACTTATGTCCAGTGCCCAAGCAATCTTCAAAGTAGAGCACAGAGGTAGTTTTAAATTCCTCCCTTTGAAAGTAGAAGCTGGGAGTGGGGATAAGACTTTATATCTTGACTACATTAACCATAATCCATCCATAAAGTATAAAGTCTTGTGAAATATGTCACTCTCAAGACAGGTGGGTATGGACAATAGGCTGGCGTCCATCTTTAGGAAGTCAAGAGCAATCAGAAGCACAAACGGGCACTTTTGTACGTAATTAAGTTTTCAGTAGCTGCACAAGTTTACCTTGAAAAGTTGTTATGGAAAACTGCCACGTATACGAGACAGGACTACCCTGCCTTACAAAGCAGTCCTGCTCCAGCCACACAGCATCTCCTATCTGCTCGCCTTGATATAACGTGCAAGATTTGTACCACATGGGCCATGCAGAACCCCCGCAGGTCTAAAGTGAGCTGAATCATTTTCTGACTCAAACATCAACCTAACTGTTGACTAAATATAGTTCTAAAAGCCCCCATATAACCTCATTGTCTTAAAAAACAGCCTTTATTGGCAAAGTGAGTGCAATGGATTCATATTTTACTGATATGCAATTAAACAAGAGTGACATTGAATTTCTGTAGGAAGAGAACTTAATTTTTAACGTGAATTGGGTTTTGCATAGTTAATGACTAGCCCAAAATAAATTATTTAAATATGACTTTCTATCTAAGTACACAAATATATCCCATACATAGAGCCAACCACATAAGAAACTTAAATAGTGTATTTGTACATTTTAATGATTTTTACATTGACTTAAATAGCACTTACTCAGAAAATCCTGATATGAAAGAATTCAGTGTTCCATACATGCACTGTTTACCTTTCAAAGTTTTACTCAGTGAAATAAAATAGTGGCTTTGCCTTGTCCTCCATTCTCAGAATGAATATACACTTATGATGGATGTAAAATTCAGATTTTTCTCTCTCCTCTGCCCTCAAGTGTGTACACAGAGAATATCTTTAATTACAAAGGGGTTTTTGCTTTAAAAACCAATCAGAATTTCCAATATATGTTACAGAGTCAGAACACAAAAGCACTCTCGGAGTTTTCAAACACACAGCCAGACTCAGTGTTCTGTGCACACCCAGGGTGAGGACCAGAGCTCTATGAAGCAAACTGGCTGGGTAGCACGCGCACCAGCACTAGAGCTTTGAGCTTGCTTTAAGTGACTTTGCAGAACATGGAAGATAACACAAAATTCCTCTGTTATGATACAACGTGCACACACAAACTCTCCTCCTTCCTCATCACCCTGTCTACCAGCAGAAACTTGCATGTGCAATCAGCAGCAATCACCTCACAAGTCATTACTCCTACTGGATACTACTTTGATCAGTTTGGTTCCATTTTGTGGTTTGCACTTGGAATGTCTCCCCCCATAGCCATAGCCATTTAAACTGTAAGAACAGACTCAAATTACTGGAGAAATTAAGCAGGGAAAGCCATTTGTGTTTCTGTACTGGAGATATGGCTGTGGAGCAGAGGCTGGCACCTCGCCCTCACACTGCGCGCATTGCAGAGCTCATTTTGGCTCGGCTCAGCTCAGGGCAAACTGCAGCCACCTCACTGGTCCGATGCCTAACAAGAAAGCAGGCTTCACATTCAGCTTGTCAGCAAACATACTCATTGCAGAAAACCCAGAAAGATTTAAGAAAAAGTTCACGTGAAACTTCTGTGTGACTATCCTTCAGGTAGCCCCTACGGGTCCTCCTACTCTGGCCTTCTCTCTCAGATGAGTCCCCACTAGTCACATACTTCCCCCTGCTCCAATCACACCAGTGTTTCTAGCCTTCCTTGCTGAGCTGCATGTTTGAAAAAAAAGAGTAACAAAACCTCCAAATGAATTAACTGCTTTTTTCCTTACTTAACTGGTTTGCAGAACTAAGTAACTAAAGCACATTTTTAGCAGGTTCATTTATCCTTTTCCATTTTTCCTGTTCTGATTACCAACCTGTTATTTAGTAGCTCAGAGTTCACAGACTCAGAATAAAAGATGGAAAGTTTCAAAACCTACTGTAATCTATTGGTGCTTACAACATAACATACAAAGCTCAAGGAGGTCAAAAGCATTGTCATTTGGGGCAGGATAAATCAGATGTGCAAGAAGAAAAAACAGTGGAAGAAAATTCTCCTTTGCTCTGCTATGCAAAAGACTTGGTGCTCTCATTCAAAGCATAATCGAAGTTCATGGTAAAATATCCCCTTATGTTGACAGGCTCAGGTATTGCTACATGTATGCCAATCGAAATGGCATGGTTTGGAAATAAACCTTGTACACAGTTAATCCAGGGTTGACTTCATAGTTAATTTAACTTTATTAGTAACTGGGCAGACTCCAGTATTCCTGAATTAGGCACAAGAGTAGTAGAAGTATCAGTTTAAGGATTTAGAAGTAATTTTATTGTCCTATTTGAGCAAATATATAACAATTTATAGCCATGCACAAGGACAGCACATTTAGGTGTATTATATACAGGTACATAGCTAAGAAAAATCTACCCAGCACCTGTTATTTTTTGGCAAGTGGGAAGTATTTTGTCCCCTGATACATGGCACAGCTTTCAAAGACCACGGTTTGAAAGCCAATTAATTCCTTCTTCCTAAGTCCAAGCAATTAGAGACTGCTTTATATTCCTGTTAAGTTACCTTTCCGAAAGTACGCTACCTGATTTTGGGGTCTCATTTAGAGAATATAAAAAGATGCTGATGGAAGATTTCTGCCAGAAAATACACATTCATCAAAAAATCACAATGCTTTCATGGAAAGTGTCAACTGATGAAATATGACAGTTTAAACAATTTTTTGTCTTTCTCAATAAGTAGAGACCAATACAAAGAGCTGAAAAATAGCAACAAAAATCTAAACCAATGTTTTAATAGTTCCCAAGTGAGATTTTTCAGACTTTTGGTTTCCCAAAGCTCCCCTCACGTAAGCTTTGGAAGCACTGGAGCTTATCTGGCTTGCCAGAAAATCAGGTTTCATATCAGGTCTATTCTTAACGGCTTGGACGAAATGTACATCAGACCATTCTCAAACCATAGTCCGTTTGACAGCCTTATGACAAGCTTGTCAAGACAGCTTGAGTAAGTGCCTGCAACAGTTCGCTTCTGCATTTTATTCCAGTTTATTTCAGATACTTCTCTCCTTCAGGAACTGTGCAGCAAGTATCCAGATCTTTAATGGAGGACATTATGGTGCATGTATTTATTTTCATTTTCATTAAAAAAAAAACAACCAGAGCTTCAGTGACAAGTCTGCTTTGTCAAGTCAAAGGAGTCATTCTAATTTATACTAGCTGTAGTTCTGACAAATATTTTAGGGCAAGCAGATGTTTGCGTTTGCTATTTTTGGTAGACAAACCTTACTTTCCTTTAGGACTGCCTAACAGAAGAACTCTATGGAAATAATCAAAAGATGATCCATATTGTGGAGTTGTTTGGAGCGCAGAGCCAGCCTACAACGATGCAATAAAAAAACCCACAACAACTCCCAAACAGACACTATATTGGCTTTTTCACATGAGAAAGAAGAAAATGGACACAATCCTTCCAAAGATGGTTCTCTTCTTAGACTGTAAGGACTCTCTCAGCAGCCCACACTTCTGGGTTTTCACTAGGTCACCTTCTCTCAGAAACTTACTTTGCACCTTTGCCTAGGCAATCAGTAGCACACACTTTTCCTCTACATTTGGTTTCAGTTAAGTTTATTCCAAGCTATTTAGCAAAGAATGATTCGCCTGCACTTTTCCAACCTCTATAAGTAAGCCTTTGACAATGCCGCCATGGCTGCATGTAATTACCATAGTCACACAAATTGTTCCAAACAGCTTCTGTGAAAGGGCACTTTCTCCTCCCTCCCCAGCATTAAAAAGGATCATTCTCCTCACAGTATCAGCAATAAAGTGATCTACACGTTGCAGATGCAGACTTCTATCCACAGAGAGAATTAAGAGCTGCATCTAAAAGCAATCCAAGGACAAATGAAAAAGGACTGAAAACCAGCACACAGTTGCTCCGTGCTGACTCTGGTCAAAAGAGTCCCTGGCCTCCACACCAGACAGCACTGAGTTATTACAAGTTAAACAAAGAACATATTTAGTAAACCAAACAGTAAAATTTAAACTAAATGGTAACATTTAGCAAAATATTTAGCAAACTAAGGAAGTTCCTGCAATTCAATTTGTTTCCCTGCTGTGCACGGGATCCAGACTCTCATCTAACTTTCTTCAGCATTATAGCAAACTAGCAAACCCCCTGAGAGCCAAACTGAGCATGCCAACCTGGCACAGGTCAGGGACAAATAATGTACCTGTTCCCAACCATCACAAGACAGCTTTCCCACTTGATGTGATGGTGGCTTTCCAAGGCTTGGGGTGATAACCAAGACATCCTGCTCATACCTCCTGCCCTGTATTGCTGAGCACTAGTTGGCAGTCAGCCCATAGAAGGTGAAGAACTTCAGCACTTCTGCTGCTGCAGCTTCATGGCAATAGGCCATTGCTCTTTCTTTTGCGACTGCAGTTCTCTATTAACACTTTACTGCACTCAACCATCAGAGCAGATTGGCTGCTACTGGCAGTCCAGATGAAAATTGAGCTTATCTACCAGGTCAGAGACAACCATCCACATGCTAACTTCAATACACCATCTTAATACAGCTTTTGGTAGGTCACAGAGCAGTTACACATCTGGCTGCAGGCACAGCTGTGACACATTTATGAAATAACTCTACAAAGCAGCATGGGTAGTTTTACATTAGCACAGCTTCCATTACTAGAAGGGTGATCCTCGTAAGTAAATCCCAGAAGGCCGCTCTGGGATGCTACCATGGAGTGACCTGTGCTTCACTGGCAACTCTTGCAGATGCAGCCCACCATCACATCTTTCTCTCCCGGCTGCTCATCTGTTCTAGCACACGCTGTTCACAAATACTGTTACCCAAATGCAACTTGCTCCTTTCTAGCTGCATTAGCAGTAATCTACCTGCATTAGCAGTATTTGATGTCAAAACCCTTTCTCCAAAGGGAGAGATTTTGTGTCTGAAGAAGGGAAAATAGCCTAGTGTGTTTTCCAGGCAAATCACCAGGACATTTAATTTATCTTTTATAAATACAAGTCAATAAGCAAGTGACCCAAGTAATGAGATGCTGAAAGCCTTCACGTCAACTCCTGCATTTACATGCAACACACATGCATGCCACTGAAAAATGAACCTCTTGTTTTTGAGCAAGTCTCATGGTTTGCTGCTTTGTTAAAAAGTTGATTATTTATAACAAGAAAAAAAAAAGAAAAAAGAAAAAAAAGAAAAAATAAAGGAAAAAAAAAGAAAAAGGAAAGAAAAAAAAGAAAGAGTATATCAACTGGAAATCCAGACAGTTCAATAAAACATTAGAGACAATCTTTTCATGCAAGAACATTCATTCCAGTACAGAACCTCCTAATGATTCATCTCCATCCCACATAAGCTAAGGTAACTACAGTACTGGTGTCTGCAATTGCTTTCCGGAGCTACAGCCTCTTCCTGAAGAAGACAAAGAATAATTGTTAGGGTAAGCACGTAGTCCCCAGTGAATAGAACTAAGCATCTGTTACTGCACCCACTTGGGAGAGGGTGATAAGCAGGGTGCTGTTCATCCAGCCCAGCTAGAAGAGCTCAAAACCCAGAATCTGCCCAAGGAGTTAGGTGTCAGTAGCTACATGGGCATGATATTCAGGCTCTTTTTCCAAACCTGCTTCCTTTGGGTTGTACCAGCCGCCCTTGGATTTTACCTCTCTCTGTAGGATAGCAAGCACATGCATTTCCATGTGAGCTTCACAAACTGCCCAGTAACACACGGGTTCTCTGCTATGATCACCCTAGCCGTGGAGGCAAAGGAGCTCTCATCACAGATCATAATAATAGAATAAATCAACACTTCAGTCACACGCACCCTCATTGAACGCTGCATCACCTCTATCAGAGAAGATCATAGTGCATCTTCATTTACACAGCTGCTTTTAAACCTGTAATTTCCCCACTTCCATGTTCCTCCTCTACACCCTCAAAAACCTTGGGACAAGCAGTAACAAGCCACAGGTTCCTCACTGGTGTATTAGGCTTAGGGGCAGATGAAAGTCTAAATCTTTTCTTAGGACACCTAAGATGCAAGTGAAGGTCATGTATTTGCAATCCTTGCTAGGGCCAAGGCTCCTTTACACATGCACAGTATCACTTTGTGAGCTTTATTTTCTTTTTGCTCTTTCACTTCTGTCCCTGTTATTAGACTGCCTTTTTCCATCATTGTTTTGCCTGCCCTTAGGACTGACCAGTGCCATAGGCTGTCTGAATATCTGAACTCAAAATAGCCAAATAGCTGGAAAATTCAATAAATGACTTCTATATACCATCAACCAGCCATGGCTTCTATATACATCAACATCCCTAATCCCCTTACCACATGCAGGGTACATGACACACTCCACAGCTCTCCAACTGCTTAGGCTTCCTAATAACTCTTATAAACCCACAACTTCTCAGTTTTAAGAAACCCAAGCATTTCATCAACAACAAAATGTAAAAAAAAAAAAAAAAGAAAAAAGAAAAGAAAAAAAACACAGTCATCTCTGTGCAAAGAGGGGGATTTATTACTTGCACTGCCCCTGTTAACTCCAGAGTGACACAGACGTGTTTACAAAGCACTGGAGCCCCAGGGAGGGCTTTCAGGGAGTTGCAACTGCAGAAAAGCGAACCAGAAGCACAACTCGGAGCTAAACAGTGCGTGAAGTCAGAGCAAGACCCTCAGCAACACAGCACCGCTCCTGCAACTTGTGCCCAGCTACTGTGTGTAGCCAGCAAACTGCTGAGCACCCAGCAACTAGCTCGCCATGCCCTGCTGCACAGCTGCAGGGGTGCAAGCAGAACAGCAACTAGGCCATGGAACTGGGTGTGCAAAGAAGTGCATCATGTATCTTCCCGCACAGCCTTTCAGGAAAGATGCTTTGTTACTTTGGAGCCAAAGTCCATCTCTTCAAACACAGTCTTAATACGCTTTACTCTGAGATCAGGCAGGGAAAAGATTTGAGGTCACCAGACAGGCATGGCTTACTGCTGGCCATCCATCACACCAGATCACTGCTACACTTGGAGGTCATCTTGTCCATGCTTCTTGGGGGTTGCCAACATATGAACCAATAAAAAGCTGAAAAACATAATCGAATTTAATCCCCATAAGGATATATCTCAGCTTATAAAAGTAGGAAATAACTTGTATTTCTCATTTTGGACCTAGCAGCAACAGAGATTTCATACAGCAAAGATCTTGAAAGAACTTCAAGGTGTGCTCGTATAAATAAATGGTTGCTGGTGATGAAATCTGGGTCATATTAAGTAGTGGAGTGCAGGACAAAGTCAATAAATCTTTCTGGTCTATAAAAACCAGGCTCATCAGTTCCTTAAGTCTGCTGCTATAATTATATAGGATGCACCTGCAAGGTAAATTTAAATTAGTTACATGGGAACAACCACTGCAAAATGTGTCCTTCTGTTTGCAAAGTGCAAAGCACTTCACATTAAGGATTCCTACAGAGGCTTCTGGGCATTACTGCAACAGAAATAATAGCTTCCCATTCTGTAACCACAGATTAGGACATATATAGCTCAAGACCTCACTGACTGGAGTTTCACATTTTCTAGCTATAGTCTTCCTCTTACAGAGAAGAGCGCAGTCTTCACAGTAAGACTCAGGAAAGATCTCTGGATTACTATACCAGAGCTAAATCCTCCACAATTTGGAAAAATCTGCCTGGAACAAAAGCCTGTAACTGATTAGAGGCCATAGGCAAAGTCAGTGGCATGTTTAAAGTAATGTTTTAATCACATCAGAATAAGGAAGTTTCTGGGTTTTGCTCTGTAAACTCTGGGCCCACAGCCTGTCTTGCATGCTCTTCTCTCCTTATAGATTGATTTTCTTAAAAGTGAAAGATTTAAGCTGCTGTTTTTACATCAGGCTGGCTTATGATTTCATAATATGATTAAGGAGTCTATTTACTTGGTGACAAGTAACTGGAAGAGTTCCCATTTAAATAAAGGCTGTGAATTTTGACTGCAGCTTAAATACAGAAGTGGCGCTTCCCTTCCAAACTGCCTGCCTATCAAGCCAGAGCAAATACTTCCTGAGATCAGGAACTGGGAGTCAGCCTCCCTAAGTGTTTTACTCTGTGACTGACATGCTCTGCTGTTTTAGGCTAATCATGTCACCTGTGTTTCTGGCTTATCCATGTTTGGGACTGGCATGGGGACCTATGCCCTGTTTTCCTTTGCTCCATTCTGCACATTCCCAGCCTTTCCCACTGCCTGCCATTATCTGACCCTGACTTTCCCCAGGCTCCACTTCTCTTCTGCTTTCCCAACCCTTCCTCTTCCATTTTTGAGATGCTGCCATACCTCAAACTTTCCTGTTCTCTTGGCATTTCACTCAAGTGGTGAGATGAGGCTTATGTTAGTACGAATTTGTCAAAGTCTACAACTGCTGTTTCTAAGGTTACATGTTTTGAGACAAGGATTACCTGTCAGATAAAACAGCTGGTCAGCCAGCTCAGTATGTTTAGGGCTGTGTCCAGCTATGTGATACTCAGTTCTAAGTCACAGAAAAAAGATCTGCACCTGTGCCCAGCCAGCCTGTGGCTGCTCAGAAAGAAAAATTAGATGTCCCAGCCTCCTCTAGTTCCTGTTCCACTCCTATCCCTTGCTTGCAAGCACTGGCCCGTGTGAATTAACACGGTACTGACATCTACAGCCACACTTTCATACATCATTTTTCCATTAAACCCTTTCCAGCAAGGAATAGCTAATTAGCAGGTAAGCACAGATCAAACGCCATAGCTACTAGTGAAGGAGGTCTGCCACTGGTGACTTTTCTCTTTAATTCTGAAGACAATGTAATGTTACACATAGGTGTTGAAAGACGTATTCCCTGCCTCTTCTCCTACAATCCACAGGTACAAGCATGCTGCACCTACACCCTTGTCAATCATTCTAAGCATAATGGAAGAAGTATTCAAAATCTTAAAGTGTGGATTCAAATTCTGTGGCTTAAAAACAGAACACCAAAAGAGTAATGTACATATTTCTGCAAGCGAGCAAAGGCAGAAATATACTCTTGTGTACCACCCAGCCAGCCAGCCAGCCCACCAAAATCAATTTAATTTTGTAACAGATACTCAATAGAACTGCTGTTGCAGGTCCCTTTCTTGCCTTGGCCAGTCCCTGCTGGCAAGGAAATGCCCAGCATCTCTTTGGGGCACATCAGTGTTTATCTAGCACCACAACATTTTCTACAAGGAAAACTCAATTCTCTGGATGCCTCACAACCTCTACTTACATAACACCTGAGGATGATTTAAGCCAGTCACTACCCTCACATGGCAAAACTCTTCTTCCCTTTATTGCTACTGACATCCAAGCTTCTCTGCCTCTTCACCATTGTGTTTTCGAGAAACCTGAGACCTTCCTTCATGCCCTCACTGAGATGGCCTCAGTCAGTGCTCATTTTCCAGAAACCCCAATGTAAACTTGCTCTTTTGGAGAGATCAGCCTACGCTGCTGGTCCAGTCAGAATAAAAGCACTGCAGCTCTGGCATCAAGAATGTTCTTCTTTTCCAAACCTCCTTTCATTTTCTGATTTGGTTTTTAAGTGCTCTTTGAATATGGAAACCCCCAGGAAAAAGAGTAGCTGAGAACCTCAAGTTTTGATTGCTAAGTCTCTCCCTACTCTCTTAGCTCTGTGTGCAGGAACAGCGAGGCACATATAGAAGAAGAACAGCTATCTCCACAGGAAGCCTCCTGGACTTCACTGCTAGAGCTGGGATTGTATTAGAGACAGATTTGCTCCTTTGTATTGCCCTTCCACTTATCCTTGGGCACTTGTTGCTGTATTTACAAAGGTGCCTAATTTAAGCAACATTTCTCTCCGTTCATTCTTTATTTATATTGACCACCTCATATAATAAAATTAAGAAAAGTAAAAGACCTACTGCATCTCACTCAACTCCATCAGCTTCTTCCATCATCTCTGATGTGGCTCCAGAGTGAAATGGCTCTGAATAGGCAGCATTTTCCCTTTCACATAAGAGTTGATTACATTCCTCCCTTAGGGCCAGATTCAAGTAGGTCATAAGTGCTATAACCCCATTGATGGGGTTAAAAAAAGCCTTCAGATTACTAGCAAGGCTGGGCCTGGAATTTTTATAACCTTGTGTGATCAAAACCACAAGCCTGCTTAAGCAAACTAGAATGTTATTTATTTGGGGAGGAGAGAGAAGACAGAGAAAGTAGGTGAACGTACTGCTTTTCATCACAGCTAAATATTTGATCTGGGTCTGGTAATACTCCTGGCAGAGAGAGCCAGGACACTTTACAGAAATCCTCTTTCTGGGCCTGGACTGAAGCAGTCTGGCATAGCTGGACACAAATGACCACAGTCCTGATTGTCTGGCACTGTCTGCTTGCCCATGTATGAACTTTCTATCCAGATCTTTTCACAGGCCCTAGGCACAGTGGTTTCCAATATGGGGTGCTAGGGAGTGCACAAGACAATCCAGTGGGGTGCTGGAAGAAAATATTTTAATTTTTTTTTTACTGTTAACAAATACAAAATAAAATGTTTAAATAGTGTTTATTTCACCTCTATCTCATCATTTTTTAAGTCCTACTTTTCTGTATGTTT
>WEIS01071712.1:8176-23335 GCA_013389965.1 Todus mexicanus | reverse complement strand
AGAAGAGATGAATTTGTTTTCCTTCCCTTGGGAAGCAGTGCTCTGACCCACTGATAGCTGGAGGTAGAAGGGCTTGACAGCCATCCCTGATTAGGAGCAAGGTCCTCAAGTGCCCTTGGTTAGCTCGGCAAAATTACCATGCTCACAAGCTTAGAAAGGAGGGTGATGATGCTCTTTGGTCTCCACTGGCAATTTGTGGGCAAGACACCTCTGCCTGTCGTTGCCTTTTCCTGCCTGGGAAGCATGTGGGCATCAGGATGTTCAGGGCAAGCTGCACCACTCTGAGTGAACCAGTGCAGCAGCACATTATCCAGAAGGACTGAGCAGGTACCTAGAGATGGTTTCCATGGCAATGGTCTGCTGGTGAGAAACCTGGGTGCCCAGGCCTGGTCTGCAGTGCTGGGGAGGGGCAGGCAGGATGCTTTGGGTTTGATGGCTCTTCTTCAGTACATAACACCTTAGATTGGTGCCACCACCTCTATGATGGTTTCTGCTCATGGCTCAGGACCCAGCTGTAGCAGGAGCTGTGGAAATACTCAGCAGACATACTCTGAAAAGCCTCCAGGCATGCAGGGGAGAGTAACAGGCAGTTATTTTTCACAGAGAACTTCCATTTTGTTTTCCCTGTGAAGTCATTTTTTCCTCTTTTTCTAGCAAGAAACAAACTTGACTGCTGTCAGTTTTTGAAAGACTTCTTTGGCCCACTGCACAGTGGGGTGAAGAAAACAAAGGAGAGGTACAGCCAGGACAGTTTGGCTTTTCTCATCTCTCTCAATGCAAAACAAAGCAGAAACAGAAGCAGCTCCCTTATACCAAAGAAAGTAAGTCCTTAGGATGAGCATGTTATTTTTAGATTTCCAAGCAGAAAATTTCCACTGAACAAACCCCTCTGGGGATGGAGGAAGAGCATTGTAGGTGTAGTAACACTTTCACTCCAAGAAGCATTTTGAAGCCACCCTTCTGACCAGCCACTGCCGAGCATGTGCCTCTAAGCAGCACTTGCTCATGAGCCATCAGATGGGCACCTGGCTGAGTTCTCGCTGGCACCATGAGGACACCATCAGTAGGCCCAGCAGGTACAGCCTCAAGGCAAAACAATTCCTTTCTTAGTTTCTGTGGGCTCAGTCTTCAGGAGGAGAACCATGGCCCAAGCCATGTGGATGTCATGCCTGGCTGCCAGCAAATACCACACCCTCCTCCATCCCATGTGGATGTGTGGACATGATGCCCCAGTGAAGTAAGAGCAGCAGTGCAGGGGAAAGGGTTCAAGGGCTGGGTGTACTCACCTCCCAGCCACTGTTGTACCTGGAGATAGAGCATAAGAGTCGTATTATAGGTAACTGTCCCATCTGCTTTGCACTGCCCAAAGCTATGCCAAGAAAACCAAGCAAAACCACAGTGCACATCCTCATTCCTTTTCTTTCCTTCTCATCTATTTACTTTATCCCTTGTCCACCCCTGTTGGAAGTTCTACTTTCCTTCCTGTTGCAGGAATACTTTGTAGCCATGCTGGTGGTAACAGTAGAGTGATTTATAAAATTGTCTTGCATCCAGAATTCCTTTTGTCTCCTAAATGAAGGTATCAGGCATTGCTGCTAGTCTGGTTTCCTAAGAAACAGCTTATGCCATGGTGATGAGTGTGTGAAAAAGTATGTATGTCCATCCCAATCTTTCGTTTTTTTAGATCCATTGGGATAATACCAACCATATATGGCTGCAGGTATAGGAGCTCCAGGAAATGCTTCAGCTTTTCCAGTATTTTTGTGAAAACAGGATGCAAGGTGGTGACAAAAGCCATCCCTACCAAGGGGAAAAACTGTTGTGTGAACTCAACGCTCACTAGACACCAGACAATCACATGGGAGAGTGCGGCTGCAAACAGCCCTGACCATTCCTACAGCAGCTCAACCTGTGTGTTTAGCTCTAAGAATTAGCAGAAGCTTTTAAGTTTCGTGAAGTGGGGCTCCAAAACTGCAGAGGATCCCACGGGATCCCAGCACACTTAATGCGAGCCTGGATTGTGAAGGCAAGGCTAACGCTTAGAATTGCCTACACCTGCTGAGGAAGCTGCTGGCATGGGACTAATCTGCAGCCTTCCCACCTGAGGAAGGCGTTGCCATTTCTGTGAATGGCATGATGAGGAGCTGGTCAGGCAGGGGAGGAAACCACTCAGTGTAAAGCTGAGGGGGTTTGTGACAACAGTCACAACTGGCTGCACTGTCTCTCTTGTACCCAGATGCTACAAGTCCAAGTGTCCCTGCTGGGTCCAGACAGTCACCAGTGATCTGAAGACACTTCCGTATGACTCCCTAAATAGACTTTCTATGAACATCTTTCCTTCTTTGTTCCCTTTAACTTCTTAAGCTTGAATCTGTGATACCCTTAAGCTTTAAATCCTTTCTACCTGAGATGCTGGGCTGATATTAAAGGTACTGAGGACAGCTAGACCCAGATCTCGTAGCCTTGGATGACAGCTTTCTGCCATCTGTACTCTGAATACCTCCCCCTGCTCATGAGAGAGGCTGCATCCTGCTATAGTGTCTCCTGGAGCAGGAGAAAAGGGCTGTGACAAAGCTGCCACAGTGTTACTTCTAGCCTTGGAAGCTTCTCCCACTTTTTTGGTGCTTGTTTGTTTCTTCACTCCAATGCAACGAATTAAGTCATGCCAGTCACTGGCAGGCGTGGCATCAAATGTATGATACAGATTGTCTTTGCAGGGATCATGTCATTCCCACTTTGTTGGCCAATCCAAGAAGCTCGGCCTTCTCCCAGCTGTCAGACCTCTCCCATGTGCCTTGATCTTGCCCTTTTCCTATATGCAGCCTGGGGAAATGTAAATTTCTGAGGGAAGAGATCCAGAATTTGACATGAAACTAGATCTTTCCAGAGCCCATGGTGAGATTTCTCTCTGCTACGCTCTTTTATGTGCATTGCAATTACAGTCTTATGTAAATATTTCTCTTTCGCTAGCCAGACCATGTACAAAATAAAAACTTAGTTCTGTTTTTGAGAAACATAGTAGCATTACTGTAACTATTAGCTTGGACCAGCAGGGTCTCTGCATCTGAAGCACAAGGCTGTAGGATGGCCTGATGCGATGGTGGAATAGAAGGCTCCAACCAAAGCAGTGTAGTTTGAATACAGGTGTCCTGTGATCTTCTGCTCACCCGTCAAAGGGTTAACTACTCACTGCTGCCTTCAACCTGGTGATGGTTTGGAAGCTGGCCCTTCATAGCCGCAGCTCAACGTCCAAATGATAAATCATGTCAGGATACAAAACTGATTCCAATCCTTAAAAATGAATAGGTGATTTGAAAATGCCCTGTGCTCGGCGTGAATTCTGCATCCCCCTCATCAATCACTTGTCATAAATAACATTAACATTCAGGAGTCAGCAGAAGGCAGGCAGGTTTAGAGGGGAAGAAATGTAAAGTGGTTTCCTGGTATCTTTTGTAGCTCAGAATGGCAGTCTTGTTTCTCATTTAGGTAGCTGAGCAAATTTTACATTCTCTCCTCCCTGGGTAAAGGACCCTTTGTACCCTGCTAGCCAAAATGTGGCAATAACCAGAAATAAAGCTAGGAGATGGTTAAATGATAGGAAGTGGGATGAGGCTTGGTTGAAAGAGGATGGGCTGGAAGGGAAAAGAGTGCAGAAAAGTGGGGCCATCAGGTCCCAGAGTTGTTTGCTCTTGTTGTTGCATGAACTGGGATTTCCGCCTCATCCCCATGAGTCTCTTGTCTTTGGGTGGATTTGGGCACTTGGTGCTTCTCAGGGTAGTGGGTAGCTGTGTTTACACCATCACGGAAAGGATGCCCTCATCCACAAGCCCTTCCAGAGCCACCTGCTGCAGCTGGGTGCTGGCCAGCAGCACCTCAAGCCAAATGAGTTATCACCCACAGTGCCACAGCTTTCCAAGCTGTGTCACAGATCTGAATGCCCAATTAGATTCTCATTAATGCAGACAGTGTTTAGGTGTCCTTGGCTTATCACTAAACTGAGGCCAGTGCAAAGACCAACTTTGGTTCTCCGACAGTATTTGTGGGAAGAAGTGCCAGGGAAGGCCACAGCAGCAGGGACCAATGTAAGAGACTTTTAGTTCAAATTTTGCACTGACTCATTGTTTGCTGGAGAGATTTGCTCCTGGTTTTGTTTTGTAATGGCTTTGTTGCTATAGATTATAGCTTTAACTGGTGTGAAGGTCACCTAGAGTTCTGGATCACCTTTCTTTAGGGATGCTTAACTCTCAGGAAATGATGCTGTAGAAGTAAAACAGTTGCCAGCTACTGGGGATGAGTGTCTTTCAGTCCTGAGGATGTCCATGAAGTGTCCATGAGAGCCAGCATGGGAGGGAGTAGAAGAAGTGCTTCTGTTCCAAGCATGGGGATGGAGCACGTCCTGCCCAGAGCTTCTCAAGATTGCTCCCAGAGGTCAGAGCTGAATATCTTTTTCTTCCTTTCCTGAGCAAAAACCAGCATGAGCTTCAGGGCCTTAAGCACTGAGAACATAGCCCAAACACTGCCTCCTGGCTGAAGTGAATGGAGACATACCACTCATCCAGAACCTGCCTTGGTTACCTGCTTCAGGTGTCTGAGTTCAGAGGTGGTGCAGTCAGGGCTAGTTTAGCTGCTGGAGACTCATCTCTTTGGTATGTATGGGGAGATGCCTTTATCTGCCAAATTCTGTAGCAAAACTTGATGACACCTTTTCCGCTGGGATTGTGCACCACCTCAATCTCATTACTTAAAAGATAATGAAGATGGAAAGAGAAAATTTGGCCTCCATCATGCACCAGGGTCCAGATTCTGCTGCCTCTGAAGCACCTGGGATTTCTAGGTCATAGGGCTAAGCTCTTGCCTCCATTATTACAGCAAATTATTTTCTTATCTCTGCCTGTGAGCAGAGGACTAGAACCTGAAGAGAGTGATATGACCAAATACACATGTTGAATATTCCCCCTTCCCTCTTTAGGAAGGAGATGCTGCACACTATTAGATTCATAATGCTATGCCTGTCAGCATTAGTTACCATGCAACACACTAATGAAACTGAGGATAAAGAACATATTTTCCCATGTCTGGAGTACTGCAGAATAGATTTAATAGATTTCCATGTATGATGCATTTGTGAAAACACTGAAAAATGGGCGAGGGAGGAAAAGGGGAATGTTTATTCATTATCAGCTGATGAATAATTAATTTACAACCGTTGTCTTGTTAAATATAAATTAAATCCTCATTTGACATGCTTTATAATTTAGAAGTATAAGCCCAGCATGAATGAAGAGAACTCCCTGCTGACTGTTTTCATGTAAATCCCAAGGAGCCAGGGAGGGAGGTTTGGCTTTCAAAGCTAAAGCTGACAAGGGGTAGTGGTGACAAAGGGGGCTGCTGAAACAAAGCCGGCTTGGGGACCTGGGGCACTTTGTCTTTGCTTGTCAGTGCTTTCTGTGCAGGGATGGCTTAGCGAGGCAGGGAGGCAGTGGCTGTCCACACATCCCTCTTCCAATGATTGCTTCCTCCCAACCCAGAGCTGAGGGTGGCTCTTTGAGTAAAATCCCCATCGATGCCATGTTACCAGAGCGTGCAGCAAACTGGCAGCTGCTTGTGAGTGGCTGAGCTATCCCAGCAGCAGGGACAAAGATCCCCAAGAGAGGAGCTAAGCTCTACAAAAGCCATACAGGGCAAAGCCACCCTTGTGGAGAGCCCTTAGATGGTTTGAGGAATCACTACACAGAAGCAGAGCCCCATCCTGAGGAACAGCAGCTGTGCTTTGTTGGAAGGCAGTTCGTGTGAGAGGTGCTGTGGGAAGCCTTGGGTTACAGCCCTGGTGTCCTGCTGCAAGGCTTACATTAATATCTTAGTTTCATCTTAATAGGTAGGGAGACCGAGACTGTAATAATTGTCTGGCTCTGAGAAACAGAGCCCGGGGAATAAATCTTATGAGGAAAGATTGAAAGAGCCGGGACTGTTTAGTTTGAGGAAGAGGAGGCTGAGGGGAGACCTCATCGCTCTCTGCAGCTCCCTGAAGGGACATTGCAGAGAGGTTGGTGCTGGGCTCTTCTCACGGGTGACTAGAGATAGAACCAGAGGGAATAGTTCCAAACTACAGCAGGGCAGGTTTAGACTAGATATTAGGAAAAAAATTTTTACAGCAACAGCAGTCAGCTACTGGAATGTGCTGCCCAGGGAGGGGGTTGAATCCCCATCACTGGATGTGTCTAAAGGGCGTTTAGACGTGGTGTTGGGGGAGATGGTTTAGGGATGAACTTTGCAGAGTAGGGTTGATGGTGGGACTCGATGATCCCAAGGGTCTTTTCCAACCTCAGAGATTCTATGATTCTAAGGTCAGCAGCTGTCCTGTAGCTATCATTTATCATTGCCTTAAGAAAAAGAACACGAGTCCATTGAGGAATAATATCAATCACATGTGATTTGTGGGACAAATCACAAACTGCAACAGAACATCTAATGAAATAAGTTACTCCCATCCTGAACATATCCCAAGTTCTAGGGTCTGCTCCCAAACCAGAAAAGAGCTGATTTATTCACTATGAATAATTCAACCATCTCCCTTTTTTATCCAGAACATACAGTAATCCTCTCCAGATATTTTCTGTGTGACATCCATGTTGTTATTTTATTTATAGGCTGTTTATTGTTCAGAAAACACAGTATGTCTTTTATCAGGGAAGATGAAAAAAAGCTGGGGTTTTGCCTCTAAATTTTGTAGCTAAATAAAACATGAAAATCTGGACAGCAACCTCCTTGGGGGGAAAAGTGCTTTTCTTGGAGGCATTTCTGGAGAGCAAAGCCCTGAAGTTAATTAACATCCAGTCCAACACTAAATGGAGAATGTGCCTGTACTCTGTCAGTTTTCTTAAACTGCAGCATAAGTCCTGGCACATGGGTGCGTCCACACAACCTGCACATCGGGCAGCCTCTGGCCCTTAGGTGACGTGGGATAAATCAACATTCATAACGAAGTAAGCAGCTCTTGTAAATTCCTTCACCTATCCAATTTCTGGCCTTCTCCTGGCAGGAATGGCTCAATCATGCATTTATTTTATGCTCGCCTTTGGAGAAAACTAACATTTCTTCAGCTGATCTGAACACAGAGAGGGGTTTTTTTGCCCTGAACCCTTGCAGGCAGCCTGTGAAGGATGCTTACTGTAGGCGCTTCCTGAATAGCTGGTGTGCTCACTGTGCCCAACCTGAGAGCGTTGTAGCTTCTAATTCCTCAGCCTCACCCACAGAAAACCTTTCTAATGCAGCTCATGACCACAGCAGCTGTGCCTGGTCCTACCTTTCCAGAGGTGTCTGACAGCAACCGGGTTTCTTGTTGTTCATAGACTGTGATGACAATTTTCCAAAGATCAAGAGACTCTCTTTCCTAGGGCCTGGACCAGGCTGGAGTGGTGTCCTTTGCACTGGCAATCCTGGAAGCTAGCAGCTCTCTTTCGTTTTAGTAGGAGCTTTTCCATCTGGCAGGGCATTAAAAGAAGCTTTGCTCATACGGACGTGGCTGCAGCCTCTGCGCCGTGAGAACACAACCTTGCCCATCACATACTGATAGAGATGTGCCTGGGAAATGCAGGCTCAGGTTCGGAGCTGCTGCATGCAGCTGGATCTTGCAAAGAAAAGCACAGATGCAGCTGTCTCTGTCACAAACGCATTAGCTAATGGAGCTGCTCTGTGGTTCCTCAAAGGCCTAACTTCTCCATGTGGAGCTGTGTGTGCGTAGACAGGGCAGGAGGCATGGGTTTGATTCAGGTACTGATTTGTACTCTGAACCTCATTAAATTGATTCTTCCAAGTCAAAGGGAAAGCACTATTGTGTCAAATTTGAAAGATACAGGCTCTGAGCTGTACCAGTAGCTGTCACTTGATGGGCTGAATTATTTTTAAGGCGGAGTTGATTTATCTGAACTGAAGGCTTTAGATCTCTCCACCAGAGAGGCCTGGATATTTCAGGTGCATGAAAGCCAAGTCAAAGAGATGGTCAGAGGCCAGGGTTTCTAGTCTAGGGCAAACAGGCAGCATCAGAGGTGAAGGGGTCTAGCTCTTCCCTCCTGTTCAGGGCAAATAGCCAAAATTCTTAAGTATTTCTGAGGGAAGATGGGTCTAGGGAAAATCAAAGTGTTTACGTTTAGTATCATCAGATTGTTTTAATTTTCTTTTGGTGATAAATTCCATCCTCTAAGTAAAGTAGGAAAATAAGTATTTGAAAATAAAAGTTAAAATTAAGTGAATCAGATAAGGGTAAAGCAAAATATTTTGTTAGTTTACTGAAGAAAAAAAATGTTTCTGATTGAAATTATGAGGTTGAAGTAATTTATTTTAGGTTTTGACAATTTTAATTTATTTTCAGCAAAACTTTTTTTTTTTTCTCTAGAAATTGGTTCTATTTGTTTCTTGCACCCCTGTATGAAGCAGTCCTACAATCTACCCTAAAAGGCTGATGTGAACTCTACCTGCTATGAATGTGTTATGAAATGGAGGCCATTTGTCAGAATTCAGTGGTTGTGGGTCACTAGAGGCAATATGCTTCAAGGACCTCTTCATGCCTTGATGGTAAAGGCTGAATACTCAGACTATTACATCCCATCCCCATGCACAGGAAGGGTTTAATTGCCCATGATACAAACTGCAAGCGAGCAGCAGTGGAGCAGTGCTACTGCCAGCCTGAGCCTCCCCGTGGCACCAGGGCTGGCCAGGCTGAGGCTGTGCTTTGCTTTTCCCTGCAACCCCTTGCATCTCTTCCGTGCCTCCAGGCACTTCATCCATGCCTCTGTGTCTTCAGCTTGATGTCTTTTGTGCTGGTAGGAGACGTGCAGTAGGGTCAGCAAGTGAGCAGGCAGCCACATCGTCATAGTCATCTGCCACGATGCTTCATGCTGGTCAGCAGCAGCGTATCCTTTCCCGCTGTGGCTTTGCTGATGCTGCAGCCACTTTACACCATCATTGCTGAGACTGGCCCAGCCAATTCCCAATGCAATAGCTCCTCAAAGCCCCAGAGAAATCATGATGGCTGCATGGGGCACTGTGGGAGGGGGAATAAGTTTGGGCAGGGGTCTTGGGCTTGCTGTGTGATGGTAACATAGAGATGATGGTAGTTGGGGACCCTAGTAAAATAGCTTGTCCATCTTCGTGTCCAGAGGGCTTTGCTGTGAGGATTTCTGTGGTTGTTCTCTGACCTGCAGTTAACTGGGAATGGCTCTAACCATCTGATCAGCTTTGCTCAACAGGAGAATTGCAGGCAGTGATAATGGCTCACCCACAGGCAGATGCACGTGGAATGTGTGAACCAAAACACTTACGAGTGTGGGTGGGAGAACACCTTGTCTCCATGTGGCTGGAGAATGGGGAAGGTCAGAGAAGGGACTGTGCAAACATTGTGAGCCTTGTTTCTGACACTTCCCTCCGATCTGCTTCTTTTTCCCTCCAGCTTTGCCAGTGTACCTGTTACACCTCCCACACCAAGCCTGTTTCGTTTATTCCGTTATGCTCCTCCACAGCCACCCAAAGCTACCATAGTCATGTAGTGAGGACAAGGAGAGGAAACAGAGCAGCAGGGTAGAGAAGTGGGAAAAATATGTGGGAATTAGGTTGCTTGTTCCTACAGCCACAGAAAGGTAGGCTGATGAAGTTAAAATGATAACTGTCTGATTTCTTTTCATTTGCTCCTTGAGAAGAAGAGCCGAAGGCAAAGAGAACCATAGTATTCAAGACAACCATTTCCATTCGTAATCTGTCGGTGGTGAACTGACAGACCTGTCCAGAGCTTGCAGGCTTAGTTCGAATCTGCATCTTGTGATAAGGCACAACAAAGAGCCACAGTGGTGACACGGCTTGGAGCAGTGTGCCAGAGGGATTTGAAGAGTAAATCTCAGCAGGGAACTTGTGGAGGAAGGGTCTCTGCACAGAAGGTAGGGGATGGAAGGAGTACTGAGAATGTGTACGTTGGGCACCCAGTTTGCAGTGCAAGGGAGAAGCGAGCCTTTGTGTGAAGCCAAGATGCCTTCCCACTGCTCATGGCTGTTTGGATGTGAGTTCTGCATGCAGCTACCTGCAGAGCTGGATGCAAGCTTTAGTTGAGTCCTGTGGCAGTGAAAGACTGCTTACACACCGGTCCTCTCTCAGTGGATCAGCAAGAGGGGAGATGAATATACCTCAGTGTCACTGCTATCACAAAAATACAAAGGCAGGTCCAAGTGCTGGGATTTGGTAAGCAGTAACAGAGAATGGGCTGTCCAGCTCTCTGAAACTTTGCACTAAGCTTAAGAGCCAAAATTGTTTCTTTTCTTTGTATGTATGATTCTGGGATATGCAAGCTCTGCCAGTGCATTCCTTATACCTCCCTGTAGAAAACCTGAGCCTTCATCTTTTCTGCTACTCCCCAGTGATATCTTAAAGCCAACTAGGGGAGCTGGGAAAGGTAGAGTAGTTGAATTTTAAAGGTGGCATCTGCAATAGTCTGAGTCTCTACAAAACCGTTGAAAGCTGAAAAAAAGGACTGGGAATACTGCCCCACAGTTTCTGAGGAGAATCTTTTGCAGTTGTCAGGTGCCATAGGAAGTGAGCAGCCCAGAGCAGCAGAGCTCTGCAGGTCCTGTTTGCATGGTGGCTGGTGTCCTGACTTCTAAACGACTTATACACTTAGCCTGAAGTGTGGATAAATGCCTAGAAAGGAGAATCTGATGGCCTGGAGTCTACTCTGTAACTGCAGTCCAGCTCGCTTTGCCCTTCGAATACCCAACGGGAGAGGCAGAAGGAAATTTTTCTTTCTCTGTAGCCTGATTCATTTCTCCCAGCTGCTTTCCTCAGCCTGGTGGTCCCCTGAAATCTCATTAGGACTGGGCCGTGACTTTGTGGTGGCTTGAAAAAAGACAAGTGTGAAAGGAAAAACAAAACTAAGCAGGGAGAAGGAGCTAAATCAAGGAACTGGCAGGGTAGGAAGAGAAAGCTGGTAAGCGCAGCACGGAGGCATGAGAGACAACATGAAACAGGTTTCCTTGCAAGGGTTAGTGGAGCAGAGTGCACTGTCCCCACCTCCTTCTTCATCTGGGCCAGAAGAGGACACTGTCAGGAGTAACAATTTCTGAAGAGGGCAAAAAGCCCTCCCCTTTTGTGAAAGCAGAAGTTTCACAGATTTTTTTAATGTGCTTTTTTTCATGGAGGATGAGGATTAGAAAGGGATTTATACAGGCAAACAGCGGATTTCCTCCTGGCCAGCACAGGCATTTCATACAATAGATGGCATCCCAGGAATGCGGGTGCACTGTGCTTTCTCAGGCCAGTTTTGGTGGGAGGAAGACAGAGTAGCTTCACAGGAGGGCTTCTCTGTTAAGCACTACCCTGGCTCATTGTTTTTTGGAGAGCCGAACCGTAGGTTCATGGGAATCCAACAGCCCAGAACACTGAGTTTTCTAAGGACAGCAAGATGGGGCAAGGAGCATGTGAGAGCTGGAGATGTCTCCATGGGGACAAGCTGACCATCTCAGATACCCCTCTCCAGGAGTGTTTAGGACTGGACTCCTTGGGGGATTTGTGTGACCTTCTACCTTCCTTTGCCTGGTAGAGGGAAGCTGCAGCAGCGGCTCTGCCAGTCCTGGGCAGTATTAGACTGCCCATCCCAGTGTTTCTTTTTAATAACAGTGGGTGGCATAGGAATGGGAAGTGAAATTAATCTGAATCTTGCAAGGCTGTCCTGGAGGAGCAATCTGGAGGAGTTAATTGTATGCAGTGAGAAGGTTTGTCTTCTAGCCCTTTCAAAGGAAATTTCTTTTTGTCTCATCAGACACCCAATGAACTTAAAGGACAAATAAAGAAGAGTACCTGCCCAAAGTGCTAAGTATTCTACTCCAGTTATCCTATGTGCTTCTGTCCTCACCTCTTCTCCCCACCTGCTTTTGAGCATAAAGTTGCTTCGAGCCTAGCATTATAGAATAGAATCATAGAATCATAGAATAATTAAGGCTGGCAAAGACCTCTTAGATCATCGAGTCCAGCCTATGACCTACCACCACCACTCAGCTAAACCCTGCCACTAAGTGTGGCATCCATCATGGGGGAGCATGTAAGCATTTAGCAGGAAGGTTTGACATGCAAACAAGACTTTGGTCAAATGTAGCTTTGCTCTGCAAGCAGCCCAGGAATTTTTTAGAGAAAATTTCATGATAAATGGGCTGCATGCTTCTTTGCATCAGAAAGTGCTTAGACGTGACTTTCCACCCAGGCCATGTAGTGTCCTAAGAGTGGTGAAAAACCCAAGTAAAAGAAGGCATCTCCTTTCATGTGGTGCTTGCATAATACTTCATTGAAGTGTTCAGTACCTTCCCCTTTAATTCTGCCCCACCTGCATATAGCATCCTGTGTCCATGCCTCTGCCTTTGCGGTAATAAACTCGTCAGGGACAGTACAGACAGGCAGACTTTACTTCTATAAACCAGAGGCTGACTGATGTCATGTCTGACTCAAGGATCTTCCTTGATCCTTTGGGTAATGACTGTTAATCAGATGCTAAAACACACACGTCTATGTCACATGGCCCTGGGACTCACCGTGAGAGACTCTGTGTGCTAAGCTCTGTTCCCATGAAAAGAGGAACAGACACCGTAGCAAGTTCCCATGAAAAGAGGAATGGCACCATGGCAATCAGGAGCCATCTTGGGGTTGCGTATGAGGAGATAATATCACTGAGGTGGTTGGTTGTCTTGAGTGTAAAAGCCTGCTTTCTAGATGTCCCTGCTTGCACATGCATGGGAGCAGGATTAAGCAGAAGTGTGTGGGAACAGGCAGGTAGCAATCTCAGAAGCCAGCACTTGGTTTTGAAAGCCCTGTCCAGTTCCTATCTGCAGAGTCTCCCAACAATGTGCAAACCATGGCTGGGAAGTTTGCAATTGAGAGAGCACCATGTACAGCATGTCTTGTTTGAAGGCTCCTGGCACGAGCACAGGACATGGTGATAGTTTTTAACGGTGAGTTTGTATTTATAAAAAGAACGCTGTCTCAACTGAGATTCCCTGGACAGAGGCAAAAGACATTCAGGCAAGGACAGTATTGCCAGCGTTGCTGCAGAAGTAAAACAGATGGGAAATTGTGTGTGTCACCTTGAAAACATGGATCATCAGAGCTCTGCTCCTTTTGTCCTTGTGAGCTCCCCTAGTCACTCCAGCATCCCATCCAGAAAGTTCTCTGAGGTCTGATTTAGAGAGAGGAGGACTGGAAACATAATGCGACTTACGTTCTCATTCTTCTGCTTTTCCTGTTGGGGAGACAAAACTCACCTAGACCAGGAACACGGAGGCATCTGCAAGTAAGGTGTCTCACACTACTAATGAGAGAAATGAGAGAAGCCTGGCATTGCCGGTTGCTGAAGTGGTCAGTGTCAGGCATTAGTATATGCTGTTAGCACATCTTTTCTGCTTGCTTCCTTGGGAGAGTGCTAGCACTTCTTAGGGAGGTCTCCTGCCTCCCTGGGGCTGAGGTTAAGGACTTCTAGAGAAAACTCCCTACCATAGTTCAGCTCTCAGATTACTACCCATTAATAATTTTTCAGGTAAGCAGTGAAGAAATTAAATCAAGGAATCCAAGGGCAATGAAGGGAGACTTCAGGGCTTTGGGACAGCTTATTAAGGGATCAGGAGCACAAGTAGTGTTCTCCTCTATGCCACCAGTTTGATTGATTGGGGATTGATTAGGGGCTATACAGGGGAGCCATGAGATCAATTCCTAGTGCTGAGCCTGGTGTTACCAACAGGACTTCAGATTCTTCAACCACGGGTTGAATCACAAGACACCTGCTGGCAACAGATGGGGTACACTTGTCTCAAAGTGGGGAAAAGGACCCTGAGACAAGAATTAGCAGGGCTTGCTGAAAAAGCTTCAAACTGGATTCGAAAGGGAATGGGGATGAAACTGGGCATGCTGGAGAGGAGCCTGGGCATGGCAAGTCAGTGTTTGTGGGACAGCGTACTAGTAAGGTTCTTCAGTCTGTCATCTCAGTGAAGGTGGGTCATGGTGATCCATTCAGCAGGAAAGACATAAGGGTTATTGATAGTTTGGTAACCATGGAACCAACAAGAATGGTTAGGTAGGAATTAGGGCTTATCCTCCCAAAATATGGCAGGGCCATTAGCCTGGCTGAAGTACATCTACATCAATGCACAACATGGGCTGATTTCAAAACCTGTTTATTTTCTTTTGGTTTGAAAATTTTAGGGTTTTCTTTGGAATTACTTTTCATATGGAAATTCCATAGCTTTTCACTTGAAGTGTATTTTTAAAAACAAAAGAGTTTGAGAGTTGTCATGGTTTAACCCCAGCCAGCAGCTAAGCATTACAGCCACTCACCTCCCAGTAGAGAATTGGGGGGAAAAAAAAGTAAAACTCGTGGGTTGAGATAGTTTAATAACTAAAAAAAAAAAAATTATAATAATAATGAATATAGCAAGAAGAGAGAGAAAAATAAAACCCAAGGAAAAATAAGTGATGCGCAATACAATTGCTTACCACCCACTGAGAGATTCTTGATCTGCCCCTCCCAGCCAACCCCCCCCAGTTTGAGCATGATGTTCTATGGTATGGAATATCCCTTTGGCTAGTGCAGTTCAGCTGTCCTGGATAAGCTCCCTACCAGCTTTTTGTGCACCTCCTCGCTTGCAGAGGAGGGGAAGCTGAAAAATCCTTAACTTAGGGTAAGCACTACTTAGCAACAACTAACCCATCAACGTGTTATCAACATTCTTCTCACAAAATCCAAAACGCAGCCCTGTACCAGCTACAGTACCAGGAAGAAAATTAACTCTGTCTCAGCTGAATCCAGCACAGTATCCACCCCTTACTCTGTATCATTTATGTCATGCCCAAGTCCCATACCTGCAATACATTGATGACATCATTGTATGGGGCAACAGAGCAAAACAATTTTTGAGAAAGGGAAGTAAATACTCAACATCCTTCTGGAAGCTGGTTTTGCGTTAAAACAAAGTAACGTTAAGGGACCTGCACAGGAGATCCAATTTTTTAGGACTGGTGGGTACTGTCGCATTGTGGGAAGACATTGAAGGTGGAAGGCTGCTGCGTGGAGTCCCACACAACAAGTTGCTGAAGCTGCTGAAGGAGAATTGAGTCAGTATGCAGAGGTGAAAGCCATGAAAA
>WEIS01071711.1:7965-25012 GCA_013389965.1 Todus mexicanus | reverse complement strand
TTTTTTTCTCTCCCACCCCTGCCGAGACCATAAAGACATCCGTGTGAAGCTGCTGGTGTCATTCTCCCAGGGCTGCCCACGAGCCGGGGGTGTCGCTTCTGGGGGTGCTCAGGCCCTTACCTGCAGGTGTAACGCTCCTTGCCCTTGCGCAGGATGGGGTCGGAGAGCGTGGGCGGCGGGGATCGGAAGTTGAAGGGGTGGTGTGGAAGGGGCTGCAGGGACGTGCCGGTGTCTGCCTTCATGGCTGCAAAACTCTCCAGTTTCTCTGTCATCGTTTCTATGGCTGACATCTACAAGGACAAGGCGACACCTCGTGTCATAAAAACCCACTGGAAGGACAATATCTGATGGATCAAACTTGTCTTTTAGCACTCGCATGTTGGTCACAGCCCGTTGCTGGTGTTTGCTTGCACCCTCAGCTGCACAGCGTGAAGTGGAGCCACTGAAACCAGCCAGGAGAGAGAGAAACCCTACGTTGGGCTGCAAGAAATCGGGACAGATACAACTGGCAAAGCCATGCAGTGAACATTAGATCTCAGAAACTGGACACTTGTTTACCTTCTGCTTACTTTCAGCATCTCACACTAAAATTGTCTCCGAATACACTTGGCTTCCCTTTTCCCAGGGATAACACTGGAGTTAGACACTGTTGTCAACTACTGAGTAGAACTCGCCATCCAAACCCTCGTCTCAAGCTTGGAACGGGGGAAAGAAAGGAGGTCTGACCTCTCCTAGAGCATCCATCACCTCTCCTGAGTTCAGAGGGACAGCAGTGGTGAGCAGGCAGGCAGATGACCCCTGGTTAGAGAGGACAGAGAAGTTTTGGCCAGGACGCAGAAGAATCCTGGCTAAGGTGGAGGAGAGGGAGCAGTGGGGGGGTGTGACCACTGCTCAGGGAGCTGAGACCCAGGAGAGCCTGAAGCTCGGGGTGAAGAGGGAGCAGCTGGGGAGAGGAGGAGTTGAGATCAGACTCAAGATGGAGTGGGGACCACGGAGGTTTAGCCTACTGAGGAGGCCAACATTTTAATGCTAAGGTTCAGAAGCCAGGAAAGGTGATAGAAGGATGGGTGGGAGATGGCTAAAGCTTCCTGGAGAGAAAGGCAATTCCTGCCAGAACACTCCGTGTGAGCTGTGGCTGGATGAGTTATGGTTGGGAGGACGGAGGACCAAAACCCAAAGCATGGTGAAAGCCCGTTCAGATGGGGGTGGCGGCCACACAGGTCTGGAGATGTGACACCAAACAGAACGTTTGGGGATGTCTTTGCCAGCCTCAGTTTGTATGGCTCAGCAATGGCCTTGCTCTCACACAAACACAGATTAAACACCACACCAGAAAGAGGAGAAAGGGAAAAACCTGGAGATACAGGAGAAGGAGAGAGCAAAAAGAGGAACGAAAAAGGTTGGCCTGTGTGCAAAAAACCAAGGGTACGCATAAAAATCCTACCTAAAGAAAACCACTTCTACTTTCATTAGAGCGAAGCAGGAAATCCAGATCCAAGAGAGAAATGCAACTCGCAGGACCACGCTGACATGTCCAGCGCTCAATTTCATGCACTCTTGAGAGCACTTTCGAGATCCCCAGCAGAAAACAGGGATAAAACAAACAAGGCAGCAATAAAGCTGCCTCCTCGCTGCGGATGACATCACCGGGAAAGAAGGGGGGAGTGGGAGCCTGAGCAGAGAGGCAGCCGGGAGCTGGGGGACAGCGAGCGAGCGGAAGGCAGTAGGAAGCCATAGATCAAAACTAGATGCTCTATTGTACAGGAAGGGCTGACCTTTTGCACGTTTACACTTTATTAAACTGGGCTCGGGGGGAGGAAAGAGAGCCAAGATATTGTTTAAAATGTATGACTATTAAAAAAAAAAAAAAAAAGTTGTCTTAATCACCAAAGAATATATTGTGGAAGGCTGACAACCATTCATAAGCTGTAAAAAAGAGGAGTAGTAAAACCCATTTCCCAATAATAGATCCACGGCCCCTTAGTTGGAGGCTCCCAGCCCATGATAAATAGTAAGTAATACTTAGCGCCAGCCACTTGAAAAGGTTACTTGATCATTTACAGCAAAAGCTCTGCCCCAGCTGCCAGTCATGTAACAAAACCATCACGTTAAAATGCTATCCGGATCTTTCAGAGCTCTGCCACTCAGCCCTTTGCCGGAGTACCTGGAGATATCTTTTGTTGTGCCCTGTTCTTTAGGCACTTAGTCAGAGATGTTTGCTGGCTTGATAGCCGTAGGCTTATTTTAAAATTCTAACCACCGGCCACAGCCTCTCCACTGGTAAAGGCACTTTGCTATTTAGGGAACAACTGCCTGGTAGTAATAAAAAAGAAGGGGAAAAGAGAAGAAAAGAGACTTAACAGGTGAGAAAAGGTTTTCCATTAAGTTATCAAAAAGTTACACGGTTTATTTATGTTGTCCAGAGTTTCATTTAAAACAGACGGTGTAAGAATAACTCCCATCAGAGCACAGAAACTGCTGCCAACGACTGGCTATGGAATAAAAGTTGCCTGAAATTCATTTTGAGAGAGGAAGCATCTTCTGAATGCTCTGTCTTTATCATGTCCTTTGGCTTCAGCGCACCCCTGTGAGAGCTGGGGAATTATTCACAGAAGAAAAGGTTGAGACCAGACTCATGGTCAGAGGGAGAGAAATGTGCGCGGAGCACGCGTCTGAGTGAGCTGGAGCATGAACGTTGGTCCTAAGGAAGACGACAGAAGAAGGAGACCCCCAAAATGTGATTTCTCAGGAAAAGATGCAGGATAACATTGGATAGGGATCTGGTAGTAAAAATCTCGTGGATTCTGGAGCAAATGACCTGTCTTCGCTCCCCGTATTTGAAATACCCAATTGATTACAGAGCATGGGAACCGCAGCTCTCCAGGTCGAGTGATGGTTACGCAGCAACCCGCTTCAGTACAAATTAGTTACCAGGAAGTTTCGGGCTCGAGTGATTGTAAATTTTAGGCTATTCTGTGTGATAAGCCATTAGAGATAACCAGACCTTCCACATCTTTTCACTGCCATGGGAAGAGGACGTGGTCAGGATTTCAGAAACAATGTTAACAACCTTCCACCCAATGCCTGCTCCTGCTCGGGGGCTCTACGTTTCTCATCGTCTTGTTGGGTTGCTTTGCCACGCTCGCTCCTCCCTGCTATCAGATTCTTTACAGGCAGATATCCCCACTATTCTAACTCACACAAACACAGGATGTTCCTGGCCAGCCTGTCACCATTATCCAGCCTGGATGAAGGAAAAATCGGGGGAAGTTATTAACCAAACTCTGAGGCTGATGTGAAACAATGAGGGAACTAAGTTTAGCTGTGAACGCGACCAGGATCCAGCTTTCACAAACCTGCACGTTATTTATCTAAGGTGGGAAACATTATCAGAGGAGAACAATGCATGTGAACATAAAGGAGAGCACAGCCATGAGCGCAGAGCCCAGCTCCCAGCGTGTGCTCCCAGCAGGAAAGACGGAGGACAGCTGCTGACTGTCCCCCTCACTGCACCGCTATCGTGGAGCCAGGAATCTGAAGGGCAAAGAGCAACATCTCTTCTTGGGGAGTTTAGCCACTGCTTGTAAGATACAGGGGGTTGTAAACTCGGGGTGATTCTTCTTCTAGTCTTGATTGCACTTGTGCCTTTCAAAGACTCTGGGTAGAAGCCTGGTGCGGCCGCACCGTGGGCTGGTGGCTGGTATTCCCCATCCACTGCCACACGGGAAAGCTGTCCAGCAGCGTTTCCCACTGCCCTGCAGTGACTCAGAGCGAAGGAGATGCAGAGGGAGCAAACATCCCCGAGTTGTCAGAACAACAGAGACTAGGGCAGCTGTGCAGCAAGGAGACAAAACAAGTTCTCCGTCACCTTGTGGAGCAGGCAGAGCTGGACCCCGATTCTCCACACCCTGGCACTTTCACACTTCCTAGGTGATGTGAGGCAGGTATAAAATGTGACTGCTTGGATGCTGGACAGTCCTCCCCCACTTTGCATCACTGCAAATGCTGGCACCAGGTGTTCCCAAAGGAAAACTTCTGTAAGCATGCTGGCATGGGGCAGGGGAGCTTGGCAGAGCATGGCAGCTGTGCAGACCTCATCCCTGGTTCTATTAAAGCAAAAGAATCAGCAAGGCACAGCTACCAGCATCCTCAAAGCAGGTATGACATTAGAAGTAGCTGAAAGTAACTGGTGGAAAACAGCGGAGTTTCCCGTCAGGCCCGTGGATGAGAAAGAGTCCGACCCAAGTGACCTGTTTGCACCAGCTCCACTTCAAACATCTCGGCATTCAAGCAACACCACATCGTCACGTCGCTGCTTTTACCTGGGGGTGAAAAAGCAGCGGGGAGGGTCGCAGATACTTCTCCTTTAGGGCACCCACAGGGTCTGTCACCTTCCGCTTCTCCACCCTGCTGGACAACAACACAGAGGGTTACATACCTCACAGGGCTACAGGCAGCAAAGACAAGGTCAAACCATTCGCAGAGGCTACTCTCCTATCGACGCAAATTTATTTCTTCCCCTTCTACTGGATACAACAAACGATGACCTGCAAATTATCCCACCAAATGCCCTGGAAACAATATGAAAATAGATCCCTCCCCTTCAGGCAGTGGTTTTTTACCCATCAGACTGATGACTAAGAAAACATTTTAATCTTTCTATATGAGAACTAAAGCCTCTGCTATAGTGGTTTATAAGCCTCTGCTGTTCTGAAACGTTCCAGCAAAAGCAATGTTTAAGAGAGAGAAGCTCTAGAGTCCACAGCAGGCAGCCACTGCATGGAAAAAAAATCGTCTTTGAGAGTTTGTCTTTATCTGAAGAGTTAACACCAGACCAGACTTCGCAGCCCCAAGCGTGCTGAAACCATTAGGTATTTCATATTTATTTCCTCCCTTGCAGCTGAGATAGAATTTGCATTGAGTTTCTTCAGCAAGAACAATTTAAGAAGTTAGGAACTGGTGGGAGATTTCTGAAGTGACTCAGGAACCCGAGTTCTTCTGATGTCACTTTGGTCCATTCAAATACTCCGTGCTTAAGCACCTTACTGTGCAGAGATAATCTGAAAGTTAGGCTCCTGGGCTTGAAAATATCGGCTTGGCTTTCACAAAATATTCTACTTGCAGGCGTGGAATCACCAAACAGAGAAACTGAAATGTCCTCGAAGGGGAAAAAGTGTTATGAAAGTAACTCCAATGAATGCAGCTGCATCTTGCAGTCACTGGAGCAGAGTCTGTCTCAGCTACACCAGCAGAAATCCAACAGCAAGAGTCATTTTAACTACATTAGTCCAGCATAAATGAGAGCAAATTATTTTCCTGCGTTTCAGCTGATCGGTGTGTGAACCAAATGACCAAAGAGTTTAAAAGAAGAGTCCTGCAGAGTGCTACTTAGCGAACTGTATTTAATCCGCATTTAATTTTTCTTAAGCAGAAGAAAAGAGAAGAGCTGGATTTGAAACGCAGGCAGAATGACTGCACTTTGGGAGGTTTGTGTTTTGGCGGGCAGGAGCTTTCAGGAAAAGAACGTCAATCTGGAGAATAATACGTAAGAAGTTTCTCCCTGACACAAGGTAGAACTGAGCAGCCCCCCCGAGCAGCGAAGTTTTCCTCTCGTTGACGTGCTGAGCCCGGTGACGAGCTCAGGGGATGCCCAGGGGACGCGAGAGACGCCCCATCTGCACCAGAAACATCAAACCCCGGCAAAGTGACGGTGTTTCATGCAGCTTTACCATCTCCCGGTGCCGGGTAACGAGAACACAACTAACGTACAAACGTCCTCGTCAGAGCTGGATTCTGCAGCGACCAGAGGTTAAGCGGATCTTTTCAGCCCAGTGCCTGAGAACGTCACCTTAACGAGGCCGAGCTAAAAACTGCACTGATTTCAGGCTGTCTGGCTGCATTAAATTATATCACCAGCAGAAAATGTCAAGGATTTAAGTGGCCTTTGGGAGAAAAATGAAGGAGCCAAATAATGTGAGAGAGTCTGATAAAGAGAAGTTTAGAAACAAAATATTTCCATATTTTTTAAGCTGGGACTTGGAAGCTCTGCTGTTTAGCTCATTACATCAGGAGTCTGCTTCGCAAGCAGCTCCACCACTGACTTTCTATTTTAACATATTACTAAAACTATGTGCATCCCATGGAATGCAGCAAACGATGCCCCCATCCTTCCCTTCCATCTGTCTTCTGGACCTCTACGGTTTTCCCGAGGCTGCTATTTTAATTGGCAGCGGCTTTTCCAACCCATGTTATTTTAACATTCCTACTGAGAATGCCCAGAGGTGGCAGGATCCTACGCTACGCTTTGGCCTTTCTATCCCATTTATTTGCTGTTTTTCCAGAAGTAAGTCTTAGTAAAATAAATGCCGGCCTATTTACATCACTCCTTATTTTTCCAGGAGGAGATGACCACGGTGGGTCCCAGACAGAAGCCGTTACGTGTCGCGGGCTCTGATGTGGCCGTTTCCATCACAGATGGGTAGGCATGTAAGCAAGTGACACAGCACCAACCCTGAGAGCGCTGGCAAAGCCAGAGACGCTTTCTTCATCGTGAGCACCGAGGGCTCGCTAATCCTCCCCTCAGCTGACAGTTCCTTGGCCTGGCTAGACATTGACATCATTTTTTCCCACAGTTATCAGCCGTACAAAAGCAGCGCGGCGCTGACATAGGTGCTGTGCTCCTGGCCTGCTTTTCGCTGAGGCCACCCCACCCCACCCCTTGTTCTTCGCAGCCCTTTGAACATTCGAGCGAACCATCCCGGTGCTGACACGCTCGCTCTGCAGTGACCATGAGTCTTTCCAGTGCTACGAAACCACCAGGTCCTGCAGCACACCCGTCAGCTCTCCAGGGGCTGGATCACAGCCCCGGTCACCTTCAGCTCGAGTACAAGAACATCCTTCTTCAGGAACCAGCTGGTCAATGAGGCACCAAATCCAGGAGCCCTCTGAGCCAAAGCCCGGTACTGAAATGGATGCTATCAAGCATCCCACCCTGAGGAAGAGCTAATTGTCATGTTAATGTCTAATTAAACTACTTCAGGACACTTCTTTTCACTAGACTCTGCTAGAAACAAGCAAATGATATTTGCCACATGACAAAAGCAACTCCTCCACAGCAGGAAGGTAACAAAGGCACTGCCTGGATCTGCTTCCCCGGGTGGGTAACACACAGACTTACTGGTACCCTCCCCGGAAAGCTTAAAATAATTTCCCTTTAGAAATCGGTTTCGTAAAAAGCTCTAAACCAACAGAAGACTCAAGCCTTCCCTTTACGTCTTCTCCTGAATTCATTCCCCCTGGAAGTTTAACTGGCATTTGGGTAACTTCACCCAGCCTGCTTTACACGTGCCTTCCACGTTCAGCTGATGTAAGGAACCAGGCTTCCTCGAAAACCAGCTATTTCAGGTGAACCTAGACAACCCTTGTTCTAAGCATGATAACTCTGCAAGAGATGCATCTGGGACAGAGCCGGATAACAACGCTGCCACGTATTTACACAGTACTTGTTACCCCAGGCTTACAAATGTTCCTCAAGGCTGGCCCACAGCGGCAGCTCCTATCAGCTGGAAAACTCTAAGAAAAGGGATTCCGAAGGAAAAGGGCTTGGGGAGGAAAAAAGGTGAAGTGGCTCACAAAAGGCCATCAAGGCAGGCAGTGGGAGAGCTGCATTTCCAGGCTCCCAGGGCTCCTGACTCATTCCCAAGCCATGAGAGCCGGGGCTCCGAGGCATCTGAACTCTGCATTCTTATCGAATCAAACCTCTGGAATTTCCCCGGCAGAAGTGCCATCTTAGCATTGGCTCGTGGGAGAGTCCTTAAATAGGTCAAGCTTCTTCTTTATCAAAATAAGGACGTGATGTGTCTACATATTGATTATGAGCACTCCTGTCAATTACTCGACCCTCTTGGTTCAGAGAATTCGCTGTGCTGCAACAAAGGAGAGAGAAACCATCACCTGCAGCAAACCTTCACTGCTCCTTCTCAAGAACCTCCACCCCGACCTGCCTCCCGTAGCAGTGCCAGCTAGAAAACGAGCTCGTTAGAGGAAACGCTTAAGGCAGGGTATGTTAATACCTGTAGATGGGGTCCATGAAAAAGGGCGATGGCTTCGCGTAATGCAGGGATGGCTGCTGAGGCAGTTGAGACTGGGAAATCTTGGGTAAGACCTCACTTGCCATTAGCTTCCTTTCCCCATAAATGTGGTTTTTCCGTGGCTCTCTCCCCCCGTTCTGACTGGCTCGGATGCGGTTGCCGATGCTCAGATCCAGTGGCTGTTCCTCCCCGGAGGATGGGGCCGGCAGGACCTTCGGTGGCGGCAAGATTGGCTTAATCTCTTTTGGCTTTGTGGTGAGATCGAAGGGTGACTCTGAGCTGGTGCTGCCTACTTTGTGGAGGTCCCTGGGTGACTTTGGTTCTGCCTTGACCAGCAAGTTGTGATTGAGGGTCCGCTCCGTGAAAGGGTAGAGGGAATGGGGGAAATTGGGGAGGAACTGAAAAGGGAACATGGAATGGTACGGGAGCGAACCCATCTTTTTCTCCTGCATCCCCATAAAGCCAGGCCCAAAATACTTCTCTGCGATGGAGGCGATGGCTTTAATAGAGTCATTAGCTGCTCCCGTGGTGGGCAGCAGGTGCTCTTCGGGGGGAGGAAAGAAGGAATGCTGAGAATAGAAGAGAGGGATCTCACTGGTGTTGTTGGTGGAACTCGCAGACACAGAGCTGCTGACAAAGTCTGGCTTGCTCTCCATTTGTTTGCTCTTATCTTTTGTTTTGTCCCTGTCACTCTCTGCGTCACTGTCCAGGTCAGAACCGGTGCCAGTAGTGGTGTCCAGATCTGTGCCCGTGGTTGTGTTGACATCCTCGAAGTCGCTGCCGTCGGACATGTCACTGTTCCTGGCTTTTAGCTTCTCCAGGTAGGAGTTCTCCAGGCTGCTTTCACATTTCTCCTCTCCTGAAGCGGCCTGGTTGCTGTTGCTCACCGCAGAGATCAGAGGAAGCGCCGGGTTGCCGAGGGGGCTCGGAAGCTTTGCGTCCGGAGTGTGGTTGAGGGGACTCTTGAGCAGTTGCGTGGGGGGTAACAAGGGAGGCCTGGGATATAGAGACGGTGGGAAAATCCCCGGGAATCCCGGAGTGAGGGCGGGAAATGCTGGGGGGGCAGGTGAGAAGGGAAGACCTCCCGGGTGTGGGCGGGACGGAAAATAATCATTAAATCCCAGGCTGGCGTGATTGAGGTTGGGAGAGGGTTTGGATTTGTCCATCATGGAAGTGGGCGTCAGGGGCAGGCCGGGGGCAAAAATCCCGCCTGGGTTGTAATGGTTCTTGCCCTCGCAGAAGCGCCGGTGCTTGTTGAGGGAGGAGGTAGTGCTGAACATCTGGCCACAGTCCTTGCACTTGATCTGGGTGCGACAGTCCGCGTGCATCCGCTTGTGACGGCAGAGGTTGGAGAACTGCGTGTAGGATTTGTGACAGACCTCACCTAAAGCATCAACAGAAACCAACAACAAAAATGATATGAAATTAACAGGACATGGCAGGGAATTCTCCAGGAGCTTCCCCAGCATCCCCCACCCCTTCCACCCACAGATCCCGCTTCCCTGAAGACAGTTGAGGTAAAAAGCTGTTGCTACAGGCTGGCCTGGATCTCTAGGAACCTGCCTCCTATACGGGACCCAGCCTCACCGGGCGGTGATCTTGGCTACGCTCGGAAAAGGCAGAGGCAGCCCTGGGAATCCCAGCCGAGGAAGCGCAGTGAGTAGGAGTGGGCTGGAAGACCCCAGGAGCAGCTGAGAGCAAGAAGAGCTCTGCCTCATTTAACCAAACCTACCCTTTCTTGAATGCCATTAATAGTAAGTAACCACTCCAGAGGGATGGGCTATAAATCCTTTGCCAGCCCGGCCTCAGCTCGGCGACACGTGGGGTGAGATTGGTATTTGCTAAATTACCACGACACCCTCGCAATGCTGAGCTAGCGCCCCACCAGCCTTTCCTTTAACGACCTGTAAATACCGAGCTTTCAAAATGGGGATTTTTATGACCTCCTTCACCTGCAGACTTTGCTGGCGTGGAAGGAACAGGGCAAAGGAAGAAAAAAAAAAAAAAAAAGAAAATCCCACCCAAACTTTTCTAGGTAACAAAACACTGTAACTTTTTATTATCTGGTGCCTCTTTCAACATGGGCATAAATTCTGCGTCTTGGTGAATTAACACACTTCTTTCACTGGAGAGCTGCTGTTATCACCACTTGGTAAACATGGAAACTGAGACAAAGAGAGGGAAAGGATATTGTTCAGAGCTGGGCACGCAAGGACCTGACTCCAAACCCTCCTGACATCCAACCCTCCGGCTCAGTCACGGAGCGGCCCTTCCTCCCTCTCGCCCAAATTTTACTGACGGGTACATGCCGGCGTGACTTTCCTTGTATTTTTTCCTAAACTTTTTGGATTTACATCAGTGCTTGAGTATCAAATGACTGTCGGGAGAATATTTCACTAGCAGCTCTTGAAGTTGCAGCTTGGGGGGTTTAAACCCAAGTATAATGCTGTAAAAACCAAACACACACACCCCCTGCACCCAGACCTTTTTCTTGCACTGAGCAGCAAAGCCAAACTTCGCGGCGACTCCCCGCGAGTCGCTAATGGGTTCCATATCCCTGCATGTGACTCCACCTGGCACAGCCGAGCCAGGCAGNAAAAATATCAATTAAACCTTCAAGCAGAGGACTTGTTCAGTGCACAACTTTCCTTCACATGAGTCCCATCCCCGTCTGAGAGAATGCTGGGTCCAAGCGTACCACAGACCTGGGAGGATGCTAAGTCCAACGGCATGCTTGGGACCACGGCTGAGCTGCCAGCTGCAGAGCATATAACCCCAGGTCTGTGCTAAATGCCCTGCCTTGGACCTGGGTACCCCCAACTTGTGAAGCTCCTTCAGCTCATACATGTGGCAAGAGCCTTATCTAGCTCCACTAAACACTTTGCCCCCATGCTGTTGGCAGCAGAGTTTGCTCCAATGAAAAGAGTAAGGAAACAAAATTTAAAAAAAAGAGGGAAAAGAAAAAAAAAAAAAAGGGGGGGGGGAGAAATCGCTGCGGAATTTCATCTTGTGCTCTGACCTATAAAATTACAGCGGCTGCTCGCAGAGGGACAGCTCGTACTGGGGGGCCCCGCAGGATACGTGCAATTACAGCGAAAGCCGGAGCTCTGTGATGGCCGTGACAACTTACATATGAAAGGTTTGACAGTGCTGTGAATGTGCTTGTGCTGTTTGAGGCCAGACGAGGTGGCAAAGGTTTTGCCGCAGTCCGGGCAGGCGTGGGCCCGCGCGCCAACGTGCTGGGAACGGATGTGCCGCTGGAGGTTGCTGGGGTCCGTAAACACCTGGAAGAGAGAACGTCTTGAGGAAGGGGAAACAAAGAGCAGGGAGAAGCTTGTACGTGAAAAGCAGGGCTATTTTTTTGGTTTCTGTCACCGTCGCTCCTGGCGTTGGGAGTGGAGGATAACGCACATAATGCTTTGAGCGGGGCTGAGCCACGTCCCGCTGCACGCTGCCCGAAGCGCGCGGTGCTCGCAGTGTAACAGCCCTCGGCTCACGCCCAGTGCCCTGCGCTCACCCGACACTCCAGCAGACCCTCCGGCAAGGCTGAGCTCTGCATCCAAATAGAGATGCGGGGGCCAGCTGAGCACAGCTCTCCCCATGGGCAATCCCAGACTGATTTGGGTGGGGAGGGACCTTTCAAGCTCATCTAGTCCAACCCCCCCTGCAGGGAGCAGGGACATCCTCAACTAGAGCAGGTTGGTCACAGCCCCCAACAACCTCCGCTGCAGCGGTGCCAGGGATGGGGCAGCCACCACCTCTCAGGGCAACCTGGGCCAGGCTCTCACCACCCTCAGCGTAAGAAATCTCTTCCTCATATCTAGTCCTTACATCTAGCGTTACCACACTCCACACCACAGCTGAGCCACGGAACCGTGCCAGCATGGGTCACCCATCCCCTGGACCCCTTCCCCCAGGCAAAGCTGCCCGTGGTGACCGTGCCCTGCACTGTACCTTCACACAGTTTTCACATTCAAACCGTTTCCCACTGTCGTGAGACATTTGGTGGCGAATCAGGTTGGATTTCCAGTTGAAAGCCTTGGGACACTGGTCGCACTTGTACTCCCTCTCCTCGGTGTGGATCACCATGTGCTGCTCCAGGCTGGGAAAAAGAGACAAGCTGAGTTCGCAGGGCGGGCAATGGTCCATGGCTTGGGCCGGCAGCGAGCTGAGCCCAGCTCCGAGCGCACACCTCAGCCCAGGCACACGCTGTTACAGAGCTCCTGCCCCGTGTCGGGGAGGTTTGAATCCAGAGGGGCGACTAGAGAAGGTGATAGAGAAACAGGCGGTGAGCCCGCAGGGTCTGGGGGGTTTCCAGAGCTGACGGCTGCTGTGAGCGCGACTGCAAAAGCCTTTCTGAGGAGGAGAGCAGCTCATCCGCCACGAGAGGTGCAGCGACATGCAAACACCTTTCCTCTTTTTTTGGTGCTTATCTCGCAGCTGGAGCTGCCGGGTTCTGCCTCCATGTGTCGCTGTGTTTTATGGTATTTCGTATTAAACACCTGAGTCCGTTTGCCAGGGGGAAAAGGAAGGTAAAACCAGACCTGACCCTGCAGGTTCCTGGAGGGAAAAATGAGCACTTTGTGACCAAGACTTCTCCGGCATCCCCACAGGGAAAGACAAGATATGAGCTGTTGCTGCCGAGACTATCGAGTTGCCGTTTTCGTGGGCACAAAGCCCACGGCTTCCCAGAACACAGCAACTTAACGTTGGAAAGAAACACGATAAGGTGCAAACACGTTTCACTTCTAAATGTCAGACATCTTTTATTACTTAACTCGGCAATTCCAACTTCTGCCAACTGGCAGCCTCTCCCAAACCGGGAGGATGATGGCAAACCAGAGCGGCTGCTGGAAGGCGGCCACAGCAGGGCTGGCTGGGCAGAGAGCGGCGCAGGGTGCTCTGCTTCCCCGTGCCCACCAAAGCACCGTCCTAGTTCTTCAGCGGAGAGCGAGCCGCTGCGGCACCGAAGCAGCGCGACAGCTGCTGAAGCCACTCCTGGTGGCAACAGGGCAGGCAGGGAACCTGGGAAGCCTTTCTGAGGAAGAGCGGGTGCTGGGAAACCTACTAAGCAGGTGGGAAATCCCACAGCTCTCAAGCTAGCCCCGAGACGTGGAGGAAGACAACGTGCATCCTTTACTGCCTAGAGCACAGCTCACCCGCAGTTACAAGTACTCCTCCTGACCGTGAATTCCGACAAAGGACAAACTTGTGTGAAATCTGCTACTGCCTGAAATCCCCTGCAGATCGATATTAAACCGTTCCTAAGGAACTTTAAAGCATGCCTATATTTTTTATAGGAACATTACAACTAAACACTACTGGAAAATCCTGCCAGTCTCCATTAAACACTACCAGCGGACTTCTGAGCAGATAACGCCTGGGCACTTCCACAGAGCCTGAGGGACTCAGAAACCTCGGAATCGACTTGGCCATGCCATGTCCCAAGGTCTACGCTGCTCTCCCTCTCCCCAGATGCCTCCAGGGACCTGCACCCCCGTTGGAGCAGCCCCCTGACACCAGCAGGCACCTGCCTGCACCCAGGCGGAGCAGAACGGATCTGACAATTTTAAATTCTCAGGGTAAGAATAATTGTACTGACAATGACCTGCACTGAAAGCTTTTGCTGGCTCACCCTCTAGAAGGTGGCTTCAACACAAGTGGCCTTGGTGGGACAGCAACCTGCCCAGCAATTCTACCTACCAACCTAAGCAGCCTCCCGCTTGCTACTCCCTTCAAGAACCTCCTCTTCCTTCAAGTCAGATGGTTAATATTCATGAACATGCCCCTTACAAGCTGCCAATCCACTAATTCTAAGGAAGCAATATTCATTTTGCTAAAGAAATGCTGTTCTTAACACTACAAAAAAATTCTAACACATACCAAGAAATATATACCTTTCATATACATACACAAAAATACTTTCCCGTTAACCGTGATTTATGAGTTTGTTTAGAGCAAATACGGACAAACTAACATGCTGTTTAGAGGCAAGTACCCACTGGGAATAGCAAAACATTTATTTATTTAGTCGGCTGCTAAATACTCAATTTCAGTTCCCCAGGGACACTCCTGATTTGATCTGTATTAACTTCTGAAAAATTCTAAGCCCATCTAGGAACACCGACTGGCTGCCGTCCGTGTTTTAGTGCCCTTCTCAGAATATAAAAATGCAGCAGATCGATGGGGGAGGGACGGATGTGGACATTCTCTCCCAGCTCCACTAAATCCATCAGCACGCTGAATGGTGACGTTGCTGCCTCTATCTTTCCCCCGTCAAAAGAAAAGAACCTTATGTTACTTGCTTAAGAAAACCCCAACCCAAACATTTGGAGAAGGCCTCCCCATCACCTCGGGCTGCTCAGAAACTGGAGCTCCACACGAACATACACATGGGCTTCTGCCTCAAGCTCGAGCTATCTGTGTGGAGCACACTGATGAGCAGTAAATATTCTGCCCCTTTGCTCTCTTAATTGCAAAGAAACAACTAGGAGACATGATTTTGAAGAACGAAAATGGGAGAAGGTCCTGGACATAAATCAGCACAGGGCTTGTAAAACCGGTGCTCTGTCCTCAGCCCTTCCACAGGTTTTCCATCAGACTTGGAGCAAGTCATTGGCTCACCCCTTCTATCTGCCAACAGCAAAAGCTGCATGTGCTGCGGGAGTCAACATCACTGCCAGTGAGGCTCCCGTGGACATGTGCCCCGAGGTGAGGCAAGTCGTAGACAGAATAAGGTCTGTCGTACCCCCTGCTTCCAAGAAATCAAGGGAAACTGACGCTGCTTTAAGCAGCATTTGATTACTAGCACATCCCTGAGCCCTCTGGAGAAAGGTCAGGTCTATCCCCCCAGGCATCCTGAGCCACCCAGCTCCCCCCATGGCCCCACATCATTGGACAGGACTGAGCAGGAGGAACAGAGAAGGGGAGCTCAGAGGAAGCTCTGGCCAGTTCTCGGTACCTGTATTTATTGGGGAACATCCTCTCACAGTCCTTGCACTCGTAGACCTGTCCATCCCCAAGACCTTCTTGCTTGATCTCGTCGTTCAGGGTCTCATAGAGGGAGCTGACGGCGTTGCAGGCGTATTTCTTGTGCCGCCTCAAGTCCAGCTTCGACTGGAACAGTTCATCGCAGTCCTCGCAGCGAAACGTGTGCTCCTCTGCAACAGACAGAGAAGAGCGTCTTGACTGGTGGATCAGAAAGTTCAAGCAAGTCTAATTATTTTACCCCAGACTGGCCTTGTAAAGAAAACATAATATTCTGCGAGGATCTATCAAAGAAACACAGAGGAAATCTGCAAGTGACCCGAGAGAGAAACCAAGGTAGGCTGTGCCAGCAGATTGCTTTCACTTTAAGCACCAAAAGAAAAAAAATAAATCACACGACCAGGAGAGATCTTGCTTGCTTTGTGTCCTGGGCTCTGCTGAGGTGCAGACACCTGCAAGAATTAGTAGACGCACAAAATACTCGGGCTATTCTGGAGTGCTGTCTTTGTTTGCAATGAGGGTTTTTGCAAATACAGAGGAGTTTTTCCTCAAAAAGGGCTGCCAGGGGAAAAGCAGCAACCCGTATTCAGATAAAGACACTGGGAAAAGCAAATGGCCACAGCACAAACCTGGAGAAACTCCTTTCTAAGGAAATGTCTTTCTAATGTTACCCCCTTAGCTGGTCCCGCACAACTGCAGCAGCACAGCGCGCCACCAAACCTGTGGAGTTCAAACCCAGAGTACCATGGAAGGAAGAAAAGGGAGCCAAAATCTTTGTTGTGCTGTTTGGTCTTTTAAAAAAAAAAAAATAAAATGAAATAAAAAAAAATGTAATGCATATAATAAATTATTGTAGTCAAGGTCAAACAAATTAAAAAGAGGGCAGCTATTATTAAGTTTACAAGGCAGCATCCTGACCATCGTGCCAAGCCAAACAATCAGCTCGGAGCTGTAAATTTTCCAGGAGAACAAGCTCTGCGAGGGAGTCGGGAGAGCTCCGGGCTCCTCCACCCAGAGCCAGCCTGACACAGCAGCTTTCGGCCGCCACGGAGTCACCAGTGTCATCTCCTTGTCCTCCTCTGCCCTCCTCCTCCTCCTCTTCCTCCTTCGGGGCTCTGCTTCGTATTAAGTTTTATTCTCTTTTTCTGATAACTTCATTTTCAAAAGGAAACTTGTGGTCAAACGCATTAGCTCAGAGGGAAACACTCTGCGAGACGCCGCCAAAAGGCGCTGTTGGTGGAGCGGATCCAGCCCCGAGCGCGGCTGCTCCTGGGAAAGGGGACAGCGGGTAAGACGCGGGTGGCACCCGTGTCCTTCTGGCTGCTCCTCTGCCTGGAGCCTTTGAAACCCGCAACCTTTCAGCAAAGCCGTGATTTAAAGTACCTATCACACTTGTTTGTCTGAAGTTTTGAGCCATTACAACCACGGTAAGGTCTGGAGTTGTGTTTTACATAAATCAGGGTTAACTCTGTTCGAAGTGTGCCAGGAGCACGAGCGCAGGAGGCGTCCCAGCAGCCACCGCCGCTTCCCCGCCCGCTCTCGGGCAATAATCTCCTTTCTCCGTTTCTCTCGATACAGCTTTTTAAAACCCAGGCTGTGGTTTTCGACCCCGTAAGCCGGGGACTCTGTGACTTGCTTCTGCGGTGACTAAGACGGACGAGATCCCACAAACTGCTGCAGCAAAGTACGTAGGCAGATGAAACCCCAAGTGGTGCAACACCTACACGGAAAGTATCGACATGCCCACGGGCTGGAAAAAGTCAAACACTGCTCAGAAAGAAAATATCACCGAGCCTCGATAATCAGCGAAGCCTTGCTGCTTATCCGGCAGCACGTCTGGTGGTACTACACCCTGTTTACTCAAGGAACGAATAAAATCCAGCAATGTCACAGGATTTCCTGAACTGCAGAGGAGAGGGATGCAAAGCAAAATAAAATCCAGCAGGTTGATGTTTTACTTTTTTTGGGGG
>WEIS01071710.1:10582-20835 GCA_013389965.1 Todus mexicanus | reverse complement strand
ATTCTTTTACAGTAAGATGGATCTGGTCCCAATGCTTTCTTGAAGCTGTTACAGAGCCCAGGAGAGGAGTGGAATGAAGTAGACAAGTTGTGGGGCAGCAACACTTAATAGCTTGACCTAAGTCTTGAACATCATCTGTAGTAATGCTTCAATAGGTAAACATTTAAACCTGAGGAAAGGTTGTGGATGTTTTCACAAAAGAAAGCTACTGTTATCATTAGCTTCAACCACATAAAGCAGCACAAACTTCTCTACCCAGGAGAAGCCCGACTGTATCAGTCTACGGTCTTCTCCACGCCTATAGAAATGCCCTTTAGATGAGAGAGCAGCAAGAATGCACACAGCTCTGACTTGGGTTGGGCAAGGAGCCAAGTGAGAGTTTCTAGTTAAGGACTAGTGGGAAGCCCAGTGTAAACCCACAGCTACCAGTATTGTGGTTAGTGTCTGTCTGCTACGGACTACCTGATCAGGCACAAGAAGTAGATGAAACTTTCTTTATACAGCTAAAGAAGCCTCACATTTGCAAGCCGTGGTCTTTACAGGGGATTTTAATCACCTGGTATCTGTGGAGGGCAACACAGCAGGGGCACAAGCAATCCAGGAGTTTTCCAGAGTGCATGGAAGACAATTTCCTGGTACCAGTAATTAAGGAGATGATGAAGGGAGTTCTGCTGGGCTTCATACTTTTATAAACAGGGAAGCACCAGTCAGGAATGTGAATGTCAGGTGCAGCCCTGACTGCAGTGATCATGAGATGGTGTTTACGATGCTCTGAAGAGAGAATAAGGCAAAAAGCAGGATCACAATTCCTGACCTCAGGAGAGCAAAATCTCACTCTTCAGAAATCTACTAGGTACACCATGGGAGGTGGTCCTGTAAAGATAAGGGTTCCAGGAGGGTTGGTTGATTCTGTAACACCACCTCCTCCAAGCTTCCTGACCATAAGACACTAATGTCCCCTTGTGGCAAAGAAGGCCACCAGTATGCTGGGCTGTATTAGAAAGAGCATTGTCAGCAGGATGAGAGAGATGATCCTTCCCCTCTACTCAGCACTGAGGCCACATCTCCCGTGCTGTGTCCAGTTCTGGGCTCCTCAACACAAGAAAGACATGGATGTACTGTAGTGAGTCCAGCAAAGGACCACAAAGGCTATTAAAGGCTTTAATCATCTGACATGTGAGGATAAGCTGAGAGAGCTGGAATGGTTCAGCCTGAAGAATAGAAGGTTTGGGGGGATCTCGTCATTGTGTACAAATACCTGATGGGAGGGAGCAAAGAAGACAGAGCTAGGCTCTTCTCAGAGGTACCCAGTGACATGACAAGAGGCAATGAGCACTAAATGAAATACAGGAAAGTTCCCTTAAACGCAAGAACAAAATTTTACAACTACCTTGTTGTAGCAAGGTGAGGGTCGGTCTGTTCTCCCAACTAACAAGTGACAGGACAAGAGGAGACAGCCTCAAGTTGCACAAGACTGGAAAAAATTCTTCACTGAGAACAGGTAGCCCAGGGAAGTAGTTGAGTCATCACCCTAGCACACATTTAAAGGTTGTGTAGATATAGTGCTTAGGGACATGGTTTAGCAGTAGTCTTGATAGAGTTAGGTTAATGATTGGACTCGATCTTAAAAGTCTTTCCCAACCTAAATGAAATGATTCAATACTAAGCCAAGGTCTTTTCAGATTCTCACGCCCTGCCAGCAAGAAGGTTGGAGGCACACAAGAAGGTGGGAGAGGACACAGCCAGGACAGCTGACATCTCCTGTTTTGTATATTCTTATACTTCTATTATTATTATTGTTTACAATTATTATTATTTTCTTCTCTTTCTTTTCTCCTAAACTACCTTTAATCTCAACTAATGAGTCTTAACTTCTTTTTTTTTCTGATCTCTCCCCCATCCCACTGGGTGGGGGGAGTGAGCGAGTGGCTGCTGATGCTTAGCTGCTGGCTGGGGTTAAACCACAGCAGCTGCCTTGAGTCAAGCTTTGCCAAAGTACTGGCCTATAAATAAGTAATAGAGTGTATTCAGCACAATGAGAAATTCATAACTATTGTAACACAAGCAAGCAAATTAGAACTACACATAGAGTTCGACCTGATATAATTTAATAACTTCAAGTCTTTGATAAATTGTTGGATTTTTACAGCATGAAACCCCTGTAATTTAAATTAAATCAAGAGTTAAAGAAAAAAATACTATTAACGGTTCTTTTTCCAAATTGGATTTGAACCAATAATTATTTTTATGTAGAATTATAGTTTACAGAAAATAATATCTAGAAAAACAAAAACCGTAAACCACTTTCATTCTACATTGTTTTTAATGATAATATTTTCTTTTTTAAAAATTGTGTAGTATATGTAGGGATACATTGTATGAATATACAAACAGATTTTATAGTTACTGAATTAATTGTAATGCAGGATCTCCTGCTTCACACCAAGTATTTATACTGAACACAAGGTGGTGCACTTATCCTAGAAGATATATACGCAAGTGCGTTAACAGGAACAGAAATGTCCCATAATCATTTTCAGGTTTAGGAAAACTGCTTTAAATAATACTATAATACTAACTCCCTTTCCACTGTCTGCGATGGTAATATTTTTTGTTTCTAGTACTAGTTAGGAGATAGTCATAACGATTATATTTCCGGGAAAGTTACCATTGCAGTATTCAAAAAAGCTTGAGTTTAGTATTTAAATGTTACTGCTTTCGAAATCCATAAAAATTTAGCCAATTGAATTGTCTATATTTTCTTACTATTGTGAGGTTTTTGGAATGCACATGGCATCAATCATCTCTACTTTTTCATTTATTAATGCAAAAATGATCATAAATTCTTTTAATCTTGCATAGCCCTAAGGCAGAGACACATAAAGAGTATTAGTAGTTCTTCCATATGCCATGTTTACAAAGTAACACGTAATAAAAGCGGTCATATTTTATATTTTTTTTAAAAAAATACAGCTTTCACTAGGACAATAAAATAATCAGAAGTTCCACATGCACATTTATACTATAAAGTAACAACATTTATAAAGCACGATAGCAATTGAATATCTCTGTGTGATATTAATAATTATTATACCATTGTGATGTGCAATAAAATGCAATATCTCTGTGCGCTTAGCATCATTTTGTTGGGCATTACAGGATAATTTGGTTACAAAATGGAAACACGGTCAGGTGAAAACATTTTTACGACAAGAATTCAAAAGCTGACTTGTTAAGGACCCGTTGTGAAGCCTGGCTGTTCCACTTCAGTGCAGTGCTTTCCCCAGTGTATTCACACTGTTTCTCAGCACCATGTAGAGTGAGCGTAACTCCTTTTCTTGTAGGGTGTGAATTAGCTCTGAGGAAGCTAGCTTGGGTGTCTACGTGCTACTTCATTGAACTGTGCGGATTTACCCTCTGAGCCTGTTTCAAGACAGGGATTTCACTCCTGGACTCAATAATCTTAGATGAATGCCCTACCCTACTTGCTATTCTTAGACTTCTCTCTGCTTCCCCCTTTCTTTTCCTGTCATAACATTTGAGAGGTCTTGCTTTCTCCAGAGGGTGAATGGGAAAATTCTGAAATCTTAACAATTCTTAGATGTGAGAAATATTTTACACTCAACTCATTAGACATTTCATGTCTGCTACTCACATACCCAAGATAGCTCATTGCATCATGCTCTGCACATGAATTCTTTAAGTATAGATCATCTGGATTTTCCCACTGTTCCTTACTGAAAAGTACAGCATTCTTTCCTTCGCAAGACAAAGAAAATTTAAATTCTTCAGATGTTCAAGGAATCATCCTTGGAACAGAAGAAGTTTTCTCTCTGCCTCTCCAAGGAATAGTTCAGTCATGCTGAGAGACTGTTTCAGTTACCTTGTTAAAATTATGAAATCATTAAGATGGTTTTAGTACTGTACACTACAAGTATACTACCTAAAGTAAAATTACTTATCTTTTCATTTGCCACTAATGAAAAAAAAATCTTACTAAATTACAGCTATTAGAAATGTGAAAATGAAATGTGCTTAATATTGAATTTTCTTTCTCAGCCACCTTCAAACAGCTCTGTTCAAGAAAAATGTAACTTTTACAGATATTTAATACCAGATACACATTGATAATCTAGTCTTTAAAAAAACACTTATGTGTGGTTTCACGGGTTGGGGTTTTTTGATGGATGAACTCACCAGGAGCATATGCTCAGAGCTTCAGTCTATGTTCAGTTTATACACTCTAGGCACCACAAACAAGTATTTTGTCAGGGTCAGAGAGTCATTGCAATGCTTAGCCATTGAGGGCTTTTCACTAGAGATAGCTGCAAATAGTACAGAGGGGAAGAAAACCACAGATGAGTGCTCACTGGTAGGGAGGCAATCCCAATGCTTGCTTTTTTATATGCTAGTGTGGAAGCAAGAAGGAAAACCAGCAAAGCTGCAACCTATTCGCACTCCTAAGTCCTTGCAAGGAGAAAACATCTCCTCACATGTTTTGCACTTATCTCTTTGTTGTTCCCTTTCTTAGTAATTCCCTTTGCATCACCACAATAAACACAGTCATTAATACTGCATACTTGCAATGACTTTTCCCCATTAGGGAACTGCCCATGCTGGGGTGATCATCTTTGGGGATTCTGTCTGTAAACAAGGACTTGAGTGCTGTTATGCATTAAAGCTGTGCACAACTCTTCTGAACATGGCCCTAGATTTCTATCCAAATTGGGGGTTTGTTAATAAAAATAAGAACAATAGAAAATGTGCTCCTTTAGGAAATCATAGAATTATCGAAGTTGGAAATGACCTTCAAAATCATCAAGTTCAACTGTCTACTAAACATTATCATAACCGCTAAACCATGTCCTGAAGTATCACACCTACATGTTTTTTGAACGCCTCCAGGGATGGTGATTCTACCACCTCCCTGGGCAGTTTGTTCCAATGCCTCACCACTCTTACAGTAAAGAAATTTTTCTTAACACCCAACCGAAACCTCCCCTGGTGCAACTTAAGTCCATTACTCTCATCCTATCACAGTGCTTTAAGAACAGGCTGAGAACTCAAAGTGGCAACAAAATAGGAGACGAAATGACATCTTCCTGGTCCAGCAGTGCTACCAAATAGCAGTCAAAGGTAAGAGAATGAACATCTTGCCTGCTGTGTATGCAGAGGGATTTGCTCGTATCCCATATGTGCTGGTTCTACAAGTCTGCTTTTAGGTTAAAGCATAGATGTGTCTGTTCAAGAGCAGCTCCTTGAAGAAGCTGTAGGTGTAACATGTCTGTCATTAATCAGGCTGGAGATGACTCTCAGAGTCACGGAAACTGAAATGAACAGTTAGTCAGTGGGTGAAAAAAACCCAAAGACTCATTTTTCAAGTCTTCTTACCAGATGAACAGACATCTTTTGATGATATCAGCTTGCTTGTTTTCCTTTTTCTGATTCTCAAATTAATTTATTGGATATTTGAAATCTATTGTAGACAGTTAACTACCATAAGCAAAAATTTGATTTGACATATATGCCTAGAAGATGTATTAAAGATTAAAAAGATAAGGACATAAGGAGGCAAAACCAATAATGATAGTTGGAATAACTATTAATTCTGATCATGAAATATCTGATCATCTCTCTAAATTGTCAGCTGTTAAGAATTAATTGGTTATTAGGTGTTACTTAGAGCTCTACTACTACTTTGGTGATGTGAGAATCATCACTGATTTTTTGTCATAAGAAAGTTCACAAGCTCTTGCATTGTATGCCTTGCCTTTGCTGCTTTGCAAAGAATCACTGCTAGAGGTTTGGAAATCAGTGAGACTCCTTTTTAGACACCAACAAAAAAGACAAGTGTAATTAGAGAACATTATTCATACCATATGAAAATAATCATATAAGAAATCACTTTAAGATTTCTCTGTTCTACAGAAAGTCAAGTCCCCAAGGAATGGTGCCATAACAAGAAATAACACCGAACAAACTTATACAGAAAGAAAATGTTCCTCAGGCCAAGTAGTCTGTTTCCAGAATAAACCACTTCCAGTTCACAGAGCCTTGAGTAAGGCAAAACTCACAATCTAGATCACTTAACTCCGCGCTAGGGAGAGGAACTTGGGGAATTACAGACCACAACATCTCCTGGTCATTCCCGCAGCAACAGTAAATACAGGAATTTTACTTTGCTACTCTTGCCCATGGACATAACCACAACATAAACGCCATCTCTTATTCTGTTTCTTTCTCAGCTCTAGGATAACAAAATCACTTTTTTCCTCTGTCTTTGTTCCCAGTAGAGACACAGGTGTCTGTTCCCTGATGCACATCTCCCTGAATGAGGTCTGACATTCCTTCTCTTCCATGCAGATGATCTAATTATTCCCTCATGCTGCTGAAAGACATTGCGGTTTACATGCTATGAGCTGTGTCTCGCAGCACGCACACTGGACATCTGCTCTAGCTGACCCCTGACAGCCCGCACCAGTCTGCAGCACTAGGAATTGCTTATGGACAACGACGTGGCACGGAAAGCATAATCTCCATCACCTTTAAATCTTGAAAATCAACTTTCAGCATTAAAAACACAGATGCAGTTTCTTCAACTATTTATGAGCAGGCTGTGTGTACGTATTTCAAAGTACAACTTAGCCTTTAATAAATTTTCAGCTGTTAGTAAGCAATGACTGTTCAGAATAAATTTACAGAAAACACATCATGTTAATATTTTCAACTTCCTGGTCAGAATACTATACAGTATGAGCTATCATCTGTTAACAAGAATGGAGTGCCTCATAAGATGTAGCATGTTGGGTAAACGTATTACTAACAGTAGAAGAGAAAAAAACACATTTTTCCTTATTTTCCTTTAGAATTTGACGGCCGTGCAAACACACACTTATTCAAACCTTCATTTCAAGTTAGTCATCATAGTGCTTCACTCTCCAGTTCTTTATATGCAGTGAACCTCCAGTGTCTATGCAGTTGTTTCTAAGGTAACAGATCAGGATGCCTTGTGAAAAAAAAATGAATCAGATTTTGAATATTCAAGACATCTCCAGTTGTAGAAATGAGAAAAGGGCAGTAACATCTCAGCTGAGGGTTCTCAGTATCTCTTAGACCCTGGCCTGGTTTACAGACAGGAAAAATATAATCCACTCCAAGGCTGCAGTATGTGAGTGCAGTGGCATATGCAGTTTCAGGCATATAGACTGTCAGAAATTTTTAATCAGAGCCATAATTAAGGAATTACGGAGGCTGTTCTCAACAGAGTCACATTGCCTCATTGTGGGCTACACATACACAGAATACAGATGAAGAATGTGTTTGGTAGGATTGCACCTTCATTCCAACCACTGACAGCCACACTGAAATCTTCCTGTCAGACATGTGATGTGTAAAGCAAAAAATACACTAAAAACGAACATGAATCAGCATGTGAAAATAAATGCACATACTCCTTCCTCAAGGAACCAAATATGTGTTATTTCCTTTAAAGAAAACAAATCAATCTTTCACAGATGATTATCTCAGTCAATCATTTTCAGTGAACAAGGTTATTGGGTTTTGTTGAGGGGTTTTTGTGTTTCATTTGCTTGGGTTTTTACGTGTCTAGAACTACATTTTGTTTCTTTTTCAAAGGCTGTTTTGCTTATTATCTGAGTCTAGAAATCATATAAACATAAGAATAAAGGCACACAGAGAGATTATTAACCAAAATATCATGTAAGGCTTTTAGAAAACATCTGTTATGACAAAAAAATAATTGAATTATTTGTTTAACAATATCTGACATATATGCTGGTTGATATATACATTCTGGAATATGCACAAACACACCCACCATCTGTGATAAAATAATCGTAAGGTATTTTTCAAACACCCATCATAATGAGATCTAAAAAATGAAATTCACAGAAAAAGATCAGGCTTGATAAGAACCTTCAGAGCTCTATTATTCTTTGCATTGTATAAGGGAAAACAGACCTAGTGGCCTGGTAGCTTGGGGATCAGATGAAAATCATCATCATATGACAGCACTGATCATAACTACTCGTACCTCTCTGAATCCTGTGTTCCATCTACTGCATTACAAATTATTGCACACTACAGATACTTGGAATAAAAATGGTTCTAAAGATTTCCATAGCTTGTTTGGGAATATTCTTTGGTGAGTAGTCTGCATGAAGAAAGCATTAACAGTTTTTGGGACTTGTATCATTTAACAAACTGAAAGGCGGATACACTGATTAGGTTCTTACGTTCTTGGAAAGATGTGAAGAGCATCTGGAATCTGCTGTTTCGACTGCCTTCATCTGCCCACATGCGGATTACCCCAAGACCTGTCCGCAGCATTACATCATTAGCAACAGTGCTGCAAAACTTTGCTTTCAAATCCTCCACAGAGCTGCTTCCATCATAGACAGCTACAAAATTCCTTTTGCATTCATTGGAATTCTGCATCTCGTAGTCCAAGAATCGCAAATAGATCTACAAAACAAACAAACAAACAACAAAGGCAGGATATACAGACACTTGAGAATGACTAAACAAACATTAAACAACTTTGCTCTGCCACTTGGGAGAAAAGCTACACAATACCAACATGAAAATAAATGTTCTGGAACTGGTGATCCATAGGTCACTTCCCTAGAAGGGCATTAATGTGGAAAGTGAGTACTCTTTTCACTTTCTGGTACTTTGTCTTGCTTCAAAGTAGAATCTAGCAGAAGATCTAGGTATTTTTGTTCTTCTTTCAGTTAGGTCCTAATTTCCAAATATATACCTGTCTTTGAGAATGTACAACAGCCCTTCAAGCTGAAGGACAGACAAGCTAGAAGCTTCTTCCTTCACTAGCTGGCACAGTATTGCTCTATTACTTGCCTGACATGGAAAATTATAAGGCAAATAATTGCTGCTCCCTCCCCAGAGTCAATACGTGTCATCTTTGTGATATGTCTCAGCTACACTGACTCAGAAGGTAAGAATCTAGGAGCCAGGTAAAATTCAATCATCAATCTTTTTATGTTTTCTCAAGCAACTTGGCCATGATTTCAGCTTTTCTAAACAAAGCCTTATGGTATATATCTTCATAATTTAATGGAGTTGAAATCAAGTGTATTTCGTGGAAACTGGTGGAAAACTTAGAAAGTTTTTTAGGAAATGTCTCTTGCATACAAGCTAAGTTCTCTCATAAATGCAATATTTGCATTGTCCTTTGCAATGAATTCTTTAAATCTACCCAAAAATAAGAAGAGGTGAGGAGAAAATGCTGCTATTCAACTCTGTATGAACTTTAATGGGGAAACCCACTCATTTTAAAAACAATTGATAATACAAGCAATATCAAATATTTCAGTAACAGAAAAGGAAGTAATGTTTTCAATAGACACATGATACATAACCAGGTGTACCAAGGACACTTCAGGAGAATGAAAGGTGAAATAGGGGAGAAATAGCATAAAAAACCAATAAACATATCCAGCATTCAGCCACATGTGGCTTCACTTGAAAAAATAACCAAAAAGAAACTCCACTGTATTAGACATCAGATACACTTCTTTGCAATCTTTGGGTCGTTTTTTACATGAACTGAACAACTGCTTAAAAACCTTCTTTGGATTTACATAAAGTACACAAGTATAGCATATCCTAGCAGCAATGGGACTCACAACTTCACCTCATTAATATATTAACGCTCTTACAGTTAGAGAATTATGTGTTATTAAGCAGTCTACCACTGCTTCATAATAGCTCAGATTTTTAAATGAGCTCTTTCAGGTAGTCTATTACAGTACATTTTCATTCCTTGTTGTGCTTAGCAACTGGTCTCTTTGATGAGAGTACTTGTAACACAGATTTTACCAGCATATGAAATTTGGTAGACTAAGTTTCATTTTGCTTGCCTCATCCTTTTCTACTGTGTTATTTCATACAATAATCTACTTATGTTTCAGCACTACTCATCCTTCAGAAGAATTCAGAAGAATATATTTCAATTGCAGTTAAGTGAATTCTACTTTCACATTGCTTTTTAAATACCAAAAATTAAGGAACCTGCTTGCAATGATCTCTACAAAATGGAACACTTATCAGCAATACACAAAGTAATAATCAGATGGCAATATATTATATCAAGGAACACTTTTTTATAGTGATTTTTGTTTCATTTACTGCTTGCTCCACCCCTGAAGTGAAACAAAAAATTACTAGAGTTTGGTCACCTGGTTGCTGAAATTTTGTCACAGTATTCACCACTT
>WEIS01071705.1:11090-27267 GCA_013389965.1 Todus mexicanus | reverse complement strand
GTTTTTTTTCCTCTCTCTCTGTAGCAGGACATAACTAGATTGTAAATTTTTGGCAGGACTCAACATACGAATGCTTTGTGAAACTCTGACTATGTTTTTGTAAAACTGATTCTGGAACTGGAATAAGTGAGAGAGATTTCTGTATTCTCCCTCACGTTAATTAGGTGAAACTGTAATTTTTCTGTTTGTCCAGAAAGAGGTCACGGCAAACAAGAAATCAAGAATGAAGGAGCCAAACAAGGATAAGTAATGAGCCAATTTCTCAAACTGGCAACAACATACCAAGGGTTTGGAAAAAGTACTTGCAAGCTTCCTTTATTATTATAACCTCTTGAACAGAATAATCCAGTCCAAATAACTATAAACGCTTTCCAATAGAGAAGTTTATGACCTAGTTTCTGACTGAAACACAGCATCACAGTGTGTGGAAAGAACTTAAATGAAGATGCTGGTGGCAGTGCCTCTGGAGCGTTGTATTAGAAAATTGGTGTATTTAGTCATTCCTGCCCTTTGCAAATACTTGCTAAGTGGAGTCAAGTGGAGTGAACTTGAAACATTGCATGTTGTTTTGGTTTTTGTTTTTTTTTTTCAGGAGACACAGACATTTAAATGCCTGGGTTGGCATGCAGAATTTTCATGGGATGGATGAATTTTTTAACAGAGCACTATTTGGAAAAATAATTGTTGTAGGATTATTTCAACAGGAGTTCAGCATTTACAGGATGCCTTTTCTGATCCTGTGTTCCTTTAGAGCAGTGGAGGGAGGAAAGAAAAAGTGCGTTTAGTCTGTTAACAATTATAAATCTGTTCTGGAAAGAGACAGGGAAAACTTTGATTAGGCTTCATTGAATTCATGGCCCTCAAGTGAGGAGCAAGGCACGGAGTTGAGTGGAATGTACTGGGAGGGAGCAGAAACAAAAATGAGTTTATGATTTGAACAGCAAATTCTCTTAAATTGGAGAAGTATTTCTCTCTGCTTCTGGATACCCTTGCAGGAGGCATGAGAACAGGCCATTTTTGGTTATCTGTCCTGGTTGGAGGCTGGCTGACAGCACTGCCTTGGTTGGGAGGAAGCAACACAAGTAAACTCAATGAGCTGTTACTAGTGGAGGGATTTTAGTTATACTTTGTTTTCTTCCTTTTGCTGTGACTCACTGATGCCACTGGAAGCAAAAAAGCTGTGCTGACCTCCATCAGCTGTGGCTGTGACCAACACCATCTATCCCTTTGTTTCTGGCTTTTCAAGGAGGTTAGGAGTGATCTTTAGAGCACAGGCCATTCGTGTCTCAGCCAAGAGGAGTTTGTAAATGCTGTTCAAATACATTAAATAATACTTGATTAGCATAGCAAGAGCTATAGATAAAATTCTTGTAGTGTTTCAATTAGAATTCCTTTATTATTCCAGTTACTTATAACTTCCTGAAATGCTCATGTCTCAAGTTGAAATTTTCCAGACTTGATCTTGGCCTGACAGTGACCTTTCTTCTCTTCTATTCTTTGTTTCTTTTTTCTCTGTGCTATTAAGTGAATATAGCTTAGCCATTTCATTTATAATGAGAAGAAAATAGTCGAAAAATACACTTCAGCTATTACTTTGAAATGCTGACTGAATAGCTCAATTGGTGCAGCTGTTAAGAGAAATGGTGGTGAAAATCATCAGAAGTGCTTCCTGAATCTTACTGGAATCTATGAGAGGAGACACTTAGAGGGCTGTCACCTTCAGGTCTTAAATTCTAACTTTCTCTCCACCATGCACATGCATTACACTTCTTCATAATCATTGCATGCAGTTATTACAACCTGATCAGTGATCAGCTGAATGAAGCAGTAGACCTTGGTGAAAGAGCAGATGTGTTTTTCCCTGTTGGCTGTGACCCTAGTGAGACAGGACTCATGATTCAGCAACAGAGTGGCAGAACTGACAAATGCCGCCCTGGGATGTGCAAATGGAGCCCTCTGGGGCACTCCTGTCCCACAAAAGTTTTCAGAGACTCTTGTCCCAAGAAAGCCTTGAAACAGACAAACTTAAAATAAGCTTTTATTCCAGCTCTACTTAAAATGTAGGCTACGGTAGTTTCAACCAGAACCGTGTTGTCTTAGTAGATGGGATTTATACCTGGAATGGAAAGGGTAGAAATCAATTGGAAGTGCTTTCCTTTAATGCTGCTATCATGTTTATTTATTAATTTATGTAAAGACTACTGATGGCGGTAGTGATGTTACTAATCAGCAAATTGTGGGGTTTTACTTCTTGACTCATAAGATGTCTTCAAAGAAAAAAGCCATGTGCTTGCCTGTTGGCTTGCATCCAGGCACGCTTTGCCTTGAAGACTGTGGGTTTTGCCAAGGACAGTCGATGTGTTTCTATAAAACCTTATAAGAAACTTTTTATTTTTTAAAATTGGTTTCTCTTGATCTCCTCTGTTCCATGGGAAATATCAATTCATGTGCATGCATGAATCATCTTTGTTTCTGTTGTTAAATGGATGTGTCTTCCCAGTGACCAAGACAAGTGTCTGATTCTGCAAGCTACAGGGCAACAGCAGACAGAGGATGAGTACAGAATTGCTAGCAGATCTGACAGAGGTCCCCATTGTGTTCTCCTGCCCTTTTAACATGCTTTAAGTGAATTCCCTAACTCTGAACTTCCTGTGTGATATCACAACTCTGATCTTGTAAAGGACTGTAGAAACTTTCTTCGTTGCCTGTCATAAACTTACCTCGGTCACCTGTGAGATCATCCCTTGTAGGAGCTCCAGAGTGCTCTTCAGACACTGCTTCAGCAGCACTGCGAACTGCTGGGTGAAAGTAAGGTGCCCATGGCCTAACCTCAGCTTTTCCTATTGCTGGTGAACACGTATTTCTTCCTTGCCAATAGTGAAATATTTATATATATATATATATATGTGTGTGTGTGTTTTTCTTAAGATTTAAGAATCTCAGGATTGAAGATTTGGTCAATAAGTACCGAAGTCTCATCACAACCACTTTCGCCTCTAAAAATTAATCAAAAAATCCACTGCACCACAGAGTGAAACTGCTATGTTAAAGTTGCATTGATCTGTCATAAAAAGCAGAGTCTAATATCACAACTCTAAAGAAAATTCTTCTGTTACCAGTTTGTCTTGAGAACAGGAAGGACTGTTTTCTTTAAATCAGACACCAGACTTTGGTCCAACTTGCTGTTCTCTTGATGAGAATCTTGTCAAGTGTGGCATCCTTCTGCCCCTGAGTGAGTCAAACTTAATAATTGCATCAAGACATCTGTTGATGTTGATTTTGGGGCTTGTTTTGCAGAGAAAACCTTGAATTCAGAATTCTTTCAGGCCTCCTGATACATGGCAAATTACTAAAATGGAACTGCTGGGAACAGCTACAGTAAACTTCAGATTCTGAAATTCAAATACAGCCTTATCCTTAAAGCTAATCTTGCTCATCCTAACAGGAATGTGCAGTGGAAGTATTGGCAGCAGGTAGCAAATGCCACTGCAAATGTGGGTATATGACTGTCAGTGTGCCTATATGTGTGTTCTGTTAGTTAACGAAAGACACGCAACCCAGTATAGGCAGAAAAAGCTCCCTGAGAGAGCTGAAGCAACTCCCACGCAGTAAATTCATGGCGTGCTGAATGCTGCTGCTGTTTTGCTAAAGGAGGGATCAGAATAGCACTTTTTTTGGATGCCTGGATAATTGTGTGAATGTGCCCTGGGTGCCTGACCCCCCTCCTCCACCTTCCCAGGGCCCTCAAAAGTAACCATAATCCTCCTGGCTCCTGTTTCCTCAGCCAGAAAAACACATCAGCTCTTAGCTTGGAAAACATCCTGCTCCGCAGATGTGCTCTGTTCCAGGGAGGATGGCCCTCTCCCAGGCTGAACACTCCTTGGGTCAGCTGCGTGACGCCGTCTCTTCTCAGCCCTCTCAGAAGTGATTAATTCTGGTTACGTTGCTGCTCTGTATACAGTCAGGGCGGTCTCTTTTCTTATTTCGGGGATCAGTGTAGGAGGGCCATGTTGCAGATCACATACCATTGTTTTTGGACATTGGGTACATACGGTGACTCATCGGTTTAGTTTATATGTCAATTAAAAATTCAACTCGAAAGTCTAAACTTGTTTTAGGATGCTTACAACACAAAGTTTTAATTTTTTTTATTTTTTTTTGAGGGTCACGATTAGTGTGTAAACTCTCAGGGAGAGGTTAAGCTGAGGTGGAAATACTTTTATTTTGCAAGGAAGCAGAGAGGATGGTGGCTTATTGCTGTAGGGCAGATGACTAGGGCTCTGTTGGAGGAGAGTGAGTGGGATGTACCCTTCTGTATCACTGCCCTGAGTGGGCTGACTGGAAAACTGAGCCTCCACTGTGTGCCCCAGTACTGATAAGTGTTGTATTTGTCTAATAGAGGGAGTGAATTAGAAAATGTTCAGCGTCTCTGTAAAAAGTAGCAGTCTGTCTGTGACCATAAACTGGAAAGGCAACACAAGGCTGCCTAGTCAGGTAATCCTCAGGCACAGAGGCACTGGTGAGATGGTAGACCCAGGGAAACTGGAAGTCTGGAAACCAAGAAGTGGGAATTTTGCTGTGATCAAAGCAGGACTGAGCAGGAATACTGTCTTGTCAGAAGGTTAGCATTGCCATCGTCTGATAGAGATGGTCTGTGCTCCTGCTGGCACCCAGCCTAGCCAGCCTTGCTGTACTATCCCAGGACAGAAAAGTATTGGCGTGAGAGATTTCCATGTGCAATTCAATCGTTCTGGTCGGACCACCCTTGGATAGGCAGATTACAGTCAGTCGAAGCTATGTTGGTGGCAATGCTGCGTCTCTGCCATCTGTAGGTTCAGATATGCTAGAGATTAGGCCTGTTTCAAGCTGTCTCTTTCATGGCCATACCCTTCGTCTGATCCCAATCATTAAGAGATTAGGTTTCTTGAAATATCAGCATTTGTCGGCCCCCTGGCTGGAGCAAACCACTTAGCCCACAGATGCAGGAAGGCTTGAATAGGTTTTCAGTGTGAAAGAAATGCTGAGTTCCTAAGATGTATAATTTATACAGAAGAATAGTCTTTCACCTGCAGAGTGTTGGTAAATGCTGTTTTTTGTGCTGTGGTCAAGGGCGTGCCGGACCGATAAGCTGGTGGAAAAGAAATGCAATGACAGTAGGTGTTTCTTCTAGGGAACGAATACAATAAAAATAGGAATATGCATCAGAGATGGAGTGCTGATCTCTGTTTCCCAAACACACACTGGTTTAAAACTTCCTTTGTATTTTGTTTGAGGACTCTGTTGCAGATTTTGAGCCTTGAATTTTTCCAAACAGAGCCTTCATCATGAGGAAAAGTTGAGTACTTGCTACCCCGGGATCTATTAAAAATCACCAAATGGCAGGCAAAGTGGAGTGTTTGATTAACGTGCTGTGCTTTCTGAGGAAGAGTCTGAAAATAAGCAAAACTGAAGTTTTGGATGCTTTAGCAATTTAAGATTTGGCCAAAGCTTTGGCAAGGCAGTACAAAACAGTGCGGAGGCTTTTGTTTGTTCAGAGGGGACTGCTGCCTGACTTCATAGATTTGAATCGGCAAACACTGAACTTTAGTACAGATAAACACTGTAACATTTTGCCATCATAACAAAAAAAAAAGTATAAAAAAAATAAAGGCCAAGTTTTGTGTCCTGTATCTCAAACCAATTCCTAGATTTGTAGGCACGGGTCCTTTCCGCAGTGCTGGTCTCCTGGCATGGAGCTGGGAACTCCCTTGATTTTGTGCTCTGAGCCAGGACTTAAATGTGTCGGAATCTCTGCAGCAAAGCTGTAAGCATTCGTGGTAGAACACAGTACGGGCAAAACATGTGGGTAACTTCTTTATTAGGGAAGTGTCTGATAATTTCAGACTTACTTTGAGTAGCTTTTGCATTCTGGGTAACCCTTTGCTTTTCCTGTTTTGTCAGGTCTTACTGAAAAAATCCCTCTGTCAGTATGAGGGGTTTTTTTGGTGTTGGTTATATTTTTGTGTTTGGTGGTTGGGTTTGATGTTTTGTTTCTTCTTATTATTATTATTTTTTATAGACACCGTTCCTACAGAACATTGTAATATGTACTCTGAGTACAAAGATACATTATTCTGTGTATTCGTAAAATCATAGAATGGTTTGGGTTGAAAGAGACCTTTAAACATCATCTAGTTTTCTTTCACTAAATCAGGTTGCTTAAAGCTGTCTCCAACCTGAATTTGAAGATTTTCATAGGACAAAAACTAGGCTGGATTAGGTCCTTTGGATATTCTCCGCGTTAAGGTATTTTACATTATCACATACAGATCTTTTGAGATTTATTAAAATGAAGAGAATATTTCCAATATAATTTATGGTAGATTAGGCGTGAACATTTTATATATAGAGAGGTTGTCTTATTTTTACCAGTTAACATACAAAGGGATATTGTCCTCTTAGAACTTGCCCCAAACCTCTTTTCTACTTTTTTCAAGACCACAGAGGTGTAAAAACCAGCTCTGCCGATTTCTCTGCAATGAGTTCAAATTTTTGATTATACAAATGAAAGGAACCTCTGACCCATAGCTATGCAAAAAGCTTACATTTTATTCTTATTTAAAATGTCTCAAACTTTCAACTCTCAAATTACTGTTCTAAATGCACTTCAATATTTAATCTGCAAATCCTTCCTCATAATTTGCTTTAAAGTTTTAAGACTGCTGTGATTGCCTTCTGCTTGCAGCAGTTCCCTTTTTCTTGAAATTTAGACTGACTGAAGCAATTGGTTTAGACGTTGTTGGTTTAATTCGAGAGGAACTTGCTCATTGATCTTTCAGTGTTAACCATGGACAATGTGTGTGATGCATACATTTAGAAGTGACTTCATGCGATTTGGTCTACAAAGCCAACGAGGAGAACAAGGCTGTTTTTGCAGAAAGATCTCACCAAATGCAATTATCTAAAACTCTGGTTCCTCTAACGGTTTGCATCTGGCTGCTTGGGGAAGTGACTCCGCAGTTAAGCCAAGTCAAGCAGTTTACATTTTGTTTTGCACTTGAAATCCCCCTTGTTTAACTTTACAAGTGGACTGGAAACTTAAAACTTGTGCTAGAAGGGGTGATCTCCAAACCTTGTTGTCTGACATGGTTTCTTGAACTTAAAGAATAAATGTTACCAAGTCTCTGAAACTCAACCCATATATTAGGAGGTTGGGATTCTCTGGGGATGCTGGTACAGGGCTATGCTATGCAAACTGGGCTCTTGGCAGGATTGCTTTTTGTGTATTTGCACAGGAGGGATGGGGATGCGAGGAATCTAACCTCAAACAAATCAGTCTTTTCGCGTAGAAAATGTTTATTGAAGTTGGCTTTAATATGGGTACCATAGGAGGGAGAAGTGCAGTGGTATTTAAGCATAATGTTGGCTTGAACATGATACTGTGTAGCTTCTCCTGCATCTGTAAAGTTGCTCTGGATATTCCGTGCAGAGCTGCAGCCAAGGTCAGATGTAGGCCATGGGGTGGGTGTGGTGTGTATGGACTGTCTATAGCAATGTACAGCAGAAGCATCTGTGAGCTGTAGAGCTTTACCGTTTTTCCACAATGATTTGAAACGCTACTAGGCTTAAAAAAAAGCACACACTTTCTCATCGCGTTGGCTGTTCAAGTGTGTAATGAGTATTCTTAATTGCAACAGGAAAGCATATACAGTAATTAAAACACAGAGCAGAAGAATTAGTCAAATTTGGCACAAATGCCTGAGAAAGCGTCTGCTTTTGCTGTAGATATAAATGAAGCGCTAGCCAAAATTACGTTGAAAGGCTTTAATTACATCTGTTTTAATTTAGGATGTAAAATGCAGGATATTATTTTTTAATATAAATTTAATTCATGGTTAATCTGCAGATTGCAATATCCTTCCAGTAGGAATGATGTACTTGGAGTGGGATAATTGAAAACTTCCCTTTTGAGCTGTTAGTCTGTTGCAGGGCATGCTGTCCAGATTCGTGTGTTCTCCATGTAAGTGTAACTGGTGGTGGTGGATCATTTAACAAAAAAACCCCCCAACACTTGATTTTAATGGAAGTGCATTATTACATAATAAGCTGTTCATAATGCAGATGTGTAAACTAGTCAGCAAAACGTAATATCTTTTCCATAGTCTTTTGGGTTTGGGTTCTGAAGAGCACACAGTAGCACTGAAGAGTAGTAATTCTCAAACTGTTCTGAAGCTGACCGCTTGCAGATGAGAAAAATAACATGCTTGAGCTAGTCAATGTTTTTTCTCTAATTAACCTTTTCCAAATAAGAAAGGCACCTTGTGCGTGCATGTTTTATTTCACATGTTCTGTACTGTTTGATGACTGTGGGAGTCAAGCATCAGTAAAGGGTGAGTTCAAAATGCTCCCGATGAGAGAGAATAAGGAGCAGGAGAGGAAGTGACTGGCAGCCTTGCAAACCTGGCTGCTCATAGGAATGATTTTTAGAGTGCCATTTGAAAAATTAAAGCTGCTGTATAAATCAGCAGGTTCAAATGATCTAGATCTGAAGGATTTGGGAAGATTATCTGAATGAATTTCAAACACTACTGGCTGCTGTATTAGATGAGTTGTGAATTAAATAGTGAGTTGGGCAAGAGAAGCAAGAAGAAAAGGTCATCTGCTGTCGTCCCACTCAGGCAGAGGAAGGGCAACCAGGAGCTTCTGCTCAGTAAGCCTCAGTTTTAGTCCTCGTGTAAATATGTACGCCAATGAATAAAGTAATAGATTTAAAAATAGAAACTGTGTATATCTGAATGACAGAAACATGAGTTAGAAACTATATGTCTGGGTAACAGAATCATGGGTCTTAAATGGTCTAGTTATGTAAATGAAGAAACTGGTCCAGAAAAACTGGAAAGCCTTTTTTTTTGGGTCAAATATATATTGGTGGGAGGAGGAAACTGCAGTTCATATAATGTGACTTGATTTTAGGGGAGTAACATAGGATATTTTCTTTCCAAATCTTACTTGAAATAACATTTTAATTGTCTTGTCTGTGGAAGTTGGTACACTGAAGTTGAAAACTGGCAAAAAAAAGAAAAGAAAAGAAAAGAAAAACACTCTCAAACCCAGAAACAGATGGCAGTAACAATATACAATGTTAGGGAGTGTTATCAAGTGAGCAGTGTAATGCTTTTCCCATCTTATTTTAATATAGCTTAATGTAGGGATGTGGCATGTGGTTGCATAGTGACAAACTCTACGAACTCTCTTCCACTTGATTGTGTGTTCTTCTGCACACAGGGATAATCAGCTCCTCACAAATGGCTTATTGTCATGCTGGGAGCAGGATCTGAGGCTATATGTTTTTTAGCAGGGTGTTGATTTTTGTCAGAGGGCTGATCACACCACCAGTTTCAAGATCATGTCTCTGAGAAGAGTTTGTCCATTTTGTGTGAGGTACGAGCATCACTTTTTAAATGCCTCCAGTCAAACTTAGATCAATCAGTGATATGGTACTGGAGATCTTTTTTGTAAGAACTCCTTTCCACTAATAAAAGGCTCAGCAAAGCAGAGTTTCTCATGTTACTATTTGAGGCTGCTGTGCCGAAGGGAAGAATGGAGAAGAATTGGTGGATTTGTGTTCCCGTCCTTCACTTTCTGAAGGCAGTTGGTCAAAATGGGGACCACTGATTTATTCTTCAGACTTCTTTTAAATTATGAAACCAAGGAAAAGCTGGATTTATGCTTAAATTTTTCTATTTTATCTTGGGAGCTTTGGGTTCTTTTTTATTGGTTGATGGAGTTTTAGAAACCTGGAAGCCCATTTTGCTTGAGAAGATGCTATTTGGGAAGGATAGACAGTGGTGGTAGGAAAACAAGTTAGAATAATGCTCTCTGGCTGTCAAACACATCTTTGACTTAAAACTAATTGATAAGTCTAATAGCAATAAAGACAGAGCAAAAACCACCAGTCTTTCCTCATTCTAATGCCTAAATCCTTAGACTCCCTTAGTCCAGCCTTTGGAAACTCAACCACTGTAATACTAGTAGATTCTTAGGCAGGACCCTCAACAAAACACAACTTGGAGAATATAATATACCTACACCATCAAATTAAAGCCAACTCTGTCCAAAAGCTGACAAACAAAACCCAGCTTGTATTTGAAAGTAACTAGAAAAAAATTTGTTACCTACACAAAACTCAAAGGAATCAACAAAGATGATTGCAACAAATAACCCAGCCTAAACACTCCTCCAAGATAAACTGATAAACGCTCCTGCAGTCAGTGTGCCCCTGAAAAAGGAAAAAGACCAGGAGATTTAAAGTAATAGAAGACTCAGAACAGATAATCTGCTGACTAGAAGTTTTGACCTCTGCCAGGAAATTTGTAAGTACTTTGTGCTGCTCGCAAATGCCTTGAGGCTTGGCTGCCTGGTGTGCAGGGAATACCCCTGCTGAAATGGGAAGTGAGGGGACTCCAGCTGTACCATGTGCGGAATTTATGGCATCACGGGCTTTTCAGAGCAGACCCAGGATGGTTATTGATTGTGGCCCTGGTGCATTCTCCTGTGGGCACCTGCTTGCTGTGCACTTGTGTATGTGGCCTCAGTGTTACCTGTTCCTCACAGATGTTCGCTTCTCTCTCCACCTCCGCGTCTCAACTCATATATACCTTGCCAGAACAACACAGGAAGTTTTTGACTGTATTTTGCTGGTGTCTTTTTTTTTTTGTCTACAAAGAAATCTACTGTATAATTTTTGGGCAAAGTGGGCATTACTCCAGTTCTTGATCTCTCCTGTTCCCCTGTGTACTCTGCTTCCATCGGTTTTACCTCAGAGGGAATCAAATGGGATATCCCAGACTTGACTACTTTTGAACAAGCAGCATGCAGCTAAATACATTTAAATCTGTGAAAACCGTAATAAAAACCCACCATGCCTATTTTATTCTTACTGCAGTGGTCTGTATATATTCAAATTGAAGATGAGGGTCCTTTTTATTCAATACTGTGTGTGAAGCAAAACCACAGTCCACGGCCAAAGGAGCCTAAACTTTCAGTTGCGTAATATAGTCTGTCACTGCGTGATAGACTAATGTTTTTCTGTAAGAAGAGCATGTGCTGTGAATTTCCTACATCCTTCTCACTTCAGAAGCCTTAGAACTTAAAAAGCCCTCACAGAATAAAACAAAATGTCACAAGTAATAGCCTTCTCCCTTTTCCTCCCATTGCTTTGAAAGGGTGATCTGCCGTTGCTGAAGTTACTTGATTTTATTAAAAAAAGTCTTATCAGCTGTGTCTTATGTTTATAATTATATCAACTGTTCTATATATTTCTTTAAAAATCACATTCTTTTATCATAATAATAGTGTTATGGAAGAATGTATTGGGATGTTTCCCAAATACTCAAAAACTGTTGAGGCAATCTTGCCTGAATTTTTAATTTCTCTATTTTCTGTTAGCAAAAAAGAATTGCTACTAGTACCTAAGCTGAGAATAGCTTGTTGATCTTGAATTTCTAGAACACAGACTATATAAAGCAGGAGAAATCTGAAATAGAAATCTTCTGTCTGCTTAATACAAGAAATAACCAACATCTAGTTATAATAACCATTGAGGCTCCCATTTTAGGCCACTTGTGGGTGTGGTGGTGTGTGGTTATTTTGCCTTGGTGCATTATTTTAGAGATGCTTGTCTGCACCTCTGCAGAGGTGGGAAGCTGCTTTCCGTAAGCCAACCTAACAGCTTATTGTCCATTTCTCTTGCTTGGATCAGGTCTTTGAAACTTGTCTCATTTCTTTTGCATTTAATACCATGAAATGCAAAGGTGACAGGGGCGGTCTTCAATGTCAGGTACTTTGGTAGTTAGAAGAGGTGAAAAATTCAAGGTTGTAAGATGCAGGGGAGCTCTGAACGCTGGATCTGAATGTCCTTGAAGGTGCAGGGAGATGCTTATGGTGTGGTGCAATGTTCAGTGGTGGTCATCTCTAACTGTTACTTTTCCGCATTTATCTTGTTGGATAAATAGCTAGTTTAAATCATGGTTGGCATAATTCCTGTTGCCTCTGCTACCTTTTGAGTGCTGTTATCATTACAGTAAGCTCAGCATTTGTCTGTGCCTCATGTCAGCTCAGGATCACAGCAGAGTTAAATTCAGGTGGTTGAAATAGTTAACTCCTGATATTGCTGACCCTTCCTCTCCTCTGGGGAGACTTCCTCTCCAGCTGGAAACCCTGCCTGTGAAACTTTTCCTTCATCACAGTAGCTCACAGCTCAGCACAGCAAACCCAAACCAGTGTTTTTATGTTCAGGACAGCCTTGTATTAGGGTAACCCAGCATACTGCTGGGTGGGCAGCTGCCGGGAGCGAGGTTGAGCTGCGTCAAGGGAATAACCACAGCAATCATCTGCACTGGTACTGCCCGGCTTCAGCTACGACTGCCTTTAGCATCTCCTCGAAGGAATACAGTGTTTTGAAACTTGTTGGTTGTCCTGAATGAAGAGAACACAAAAAATCCACAGCTGCGCTGCATTTTTTTGAAAGTCATGGAAATGCCGATGCTTTACAAGTAGAGGGTGCTTTTTCGGCATGCTGTTTTTAATGCTTTTTGTGAAGGATCATAGGAAAATATTGATTCAGGGATGAGCAAACAGGTTTGGCTGAAGTAAGAAACAATCTACGCTTTTCCACATTTTTTTTTTTTTACCCGACTGAGATTTATGGGTTTGGGATTTATTGTCTTTGAAAGGTTAGGAAGAGACAGGCATTGGAATTGTCTTTCTCATTCTTTCTGAAATACTTTGGCATTTTCCTTTTAGTTTTTATTTCTTGAATGGAAGTCTTGAGCTTTATAGTTTGCTCCAGTTTTCTGGAGAGAACTTCTGGAGAGAAGAACTTTAGACCACTCTCCTGGTTTTGTGAACTAGTTTAGAAAATTTTGTAGACTGAAGATTTTCTCATTTAGTTTTAGAATAGGTTAATTTCAGCCAGTTAACACAATTCAGGAACAGATCATAAACACAAGGCATCCTACTGGAGGCAGCATTTAATATTTACTCGGTTTAATACACTACTTTTTATTTGCATAGGCAAAGTGTTAAAAAATAATCAACTGGTTAAACTTACGTAAGAAGATTAAACTACTTTGATTTTCATTTCATATAGAAGAAAGAATGTATATTACAATAATTTGATAGATTGCATCACTGATATAAAGCAATTTAAAGTGCTGTTAAGTCAAATGGTATTGCTTAAGGAATGGAAAGAAGGGAGAAAGAGAATTTATCTTTCCCTTAACATTCATTATGTTGCTTTGGGTTTTTTCCTTGTATTTTGGGAATCACTTCCCTTCTGTCTCTCTCTATATATTTGGAACATGTTTAATTGGTCAGATGAATGATAATTTATAAAAATTATCCTCTCTGATTGTAGTTATATTCTGGCTCTGTCCCATTTATGTTTTCTCATCTGTTGAGTCTGCTGAGCACAGACAAATACAGGCGAGACACGCAGCCTTTACTTGCAGTAACTCTGTCAGTGCAGGTTGCCTGCTTATTCTGTATTTATCTGTTCGTTTCTCTCAGAGCTCATTAATCCATCAGCATGACACAATCCTTCCAATGGGATTGTGCCAAATGTTACAGTAGCATACCAGCAGAGAAACCTGTGTGCCATTTATTTTTCCAGAGATTAAATAAGATCCTTTTCCTGTCATCTAATATTTACGCCTAGTGCAGTCAAAAGTCACCAATGTTTTGGTTTTTAAGAGGAAATAGCCATTCAACAGTTTTGCCCGAAAACTTAGTTCAGGCTTTACATACTTTACTGCATGACCCTCTACCCTGCCACGCTTTGCTTCGAAGTAGAAGGGTAATGGTGACGAGAGCCAGCATGGGATAAGCCTGACTGGGAGGGAGAGCTCAGCATGCAAGTCTCCAGTGATATTTAAGACTGAGCTTCAGAGCTGCTCAAGAATTACTGCTGCTTATAACTGTTCGGCCTGGCCGCCTATCAGAGCTGTTAACTTCAGGATAACACAGCCTTAGAGAGGATGCACTGGCTGGGGAGGAGGGGAAGGAACAAGCTTTTTTCTTTTTCTTTTTCTCTTTTTTTTTTTTTTTTCTTTTTCTCCATTTCTTTCAATAATGCCTCTTTAGCTTAATTTATGGAAAGAGAAAAGGGTTCTTCTTGAAGTATGGGGCTTCCATAGTGATTTATAAAAATAGCTGGGAATGTGGAGCATCCAGGAGAACCTCAGGACTCAGTTTTGGCTTCTTGAAGCTTTCAAATGCTCATAATTCTGCAGATGGAGCTTGCTTTGTGCTGGGCTCTGCAGCCTTGATTTGTCTGAATTCCCTCAGATTCCTTACGCTTACACCCCCTTCCCCCCCCTAATTTCAATGTATGTGCTGTTCTTTAAATGTGCTGTTTATTGTAAACAAAACACTCCCCTCTTCCTACACTGCTTAATATACTATGCTTACCTGTAAGCATCTGGAACTTCAGTTTCATATGCTGTATTTTTTGTGAGCATATGTTCAGAGAATGACTCATGCAGAATATTTTGATTATTTGTGAATCTCTCCATCTTGCTTTGAAAGCACTCTAGCATCGTTTAAATGGTCACTTTAGATGGTTGTGGCATTTATTAACACATAGTCTGAAATACAAGCAATGTTTTCTTGCAGTTGAAAGAGGCAAATTAAATAAGTCCTTTATTAATTTCAGGATTTACCCCAAAACAAGCAGCTGTTTGACTTTAGCTGAAAGTGTGAAATGTTTTGGTCACCTCTTTCCTGGCATTGACAGACTTTTTGGACTTCTGCCAGGGAAACAGAGCACAATTGAATGTATGAAGGAGGATACAGTAAAAAAACAACCCAGCAAAACAAACACCACTAGTAGGCTTTCATGAGCCTGATTCTTTTGCTCTTTAACGCTGTCTGTTCTCTCCTTTTTCTCCAAGCAATGAGTTTGTGTTGTTTGCACTAAAAAAAAAAAAGACCTTCAGTTCTTTGGTTTTGTCTGTTTGCTCTTGTTCTCTTGTGCTTTTTTCCTGTTCTTTCATGAACATGAATTTTCTTTTCCACCTCCTGCTCAGAGCTACAATTCCTTTCTCTCTTAAAATGTGTTTTCCTTTTCTTTTCCCTGTTTCTCTTGCTATTTTTTACACTCTTCAAGCTGTATATTCATTCTTTCTCTGCTTCCCTGCACACGTGGCTTGGTTAGGTCTTCCTCTTCCCTGTACTTTTCCAAAATAGTCAAACCTGCTCCAAAAACCAAACCCCAAACCACACGCAAACAATAAAAATCCCAAACCTGGAGCATCGAATTGATCAGGTGCTTCAGTTTCTGGACAAAATGGGAATGGCTGCACATACATGAAGCTTTTGACTTCCAGCCTAAGTGAATACAATTACAGAAATCCCTTTTGTCAGGCTTCTGAATACACAAAATCTTCAGCTCCTAGGAACAGGTTAACAGGGGAGAATGAATATATTAGAGGAGTGTCACCTGTGCTGCTAGCTATAGCCATTATTGTGTCAGCATTTCCATTATAAATTTTTGTTTTCAAGGGTTTATAACTGCCATTAAAATTCACTGCCGACTGAAACTTGGCATGCAAGGCCTAAGCCTGGAGCAAACGTTCCCCCCCACTTTAAAAGAAGTTTTTAGCCAAAGGAATGCGATGAAAACCATTAGACTAATGATTAGAAAGGCAGCATTATTGCAGTCAAAAAACCTACTTAATTTACTTGTATGTTAGTCTTCAATGTGGACTTTAAGTATTTTAGAACAGGACGTCAGTGATCTCACAAAAAAAAGATAAGCAAAAATGCTTGATAATGTTTTCATGATATCTCTCGGAATGAATTTCAGTAGGCCATTTACTACACAACTCTACCACCGCAAAATAAATACCTTAAAAATTGTAAACATAAAGTCAGCTGCATGCAGATCATCATATACCTTAAGAAAAATAAAATAACATTGTCTATAAATCAGCAGACTGAGTAGTCCAGGCTCTTGAGTGCAGGATGCTGAATACTTCAAACCTACTCCAGTCAGACCAAGCAGCATGGGGCACCCACCCCTGGGCGAGTTGCAGGCGCAGGGGCTCTGTCTGCTGTCCCTGAGGAGGAGGCGTTTTCAGCCTGTGACCTGCACCAGACATGCTGCCTTGCTCATCTGTCATCACTAGGGAGATGCCTC
>WEIS01071705.1:342-10452 GCA_013389965.1 Todus mexicanus | reverse complement strand
TTTTTTTTTTTCCCCTGTCTGAATGCTGATGCTGTAAGACATGCCCTCAAATTGGCCTAGCTGATATTAGAAAATGATTGGGTAAAAGGATGAGAAGATTTATTAATGCTTTTAAATGATCTCAGATATATTTTTGTAAGAATGGGAATAGCCTTCCTACCTTTCATATTGCTCTCTGTTTTAGAGTGGGTGTTTATGATATAACCCAGAACTTGCACTTCTTTCTCCTCCAACACAGCAAGATTTTGAAGCTACAACCACTCCCCTCTTGTTGTGTTGGTGTCTTTGGGCTGTGTGCATGTGAGAGGGGGAGAAAGCAGGCTTGCTGGCTGAATCTTATTTCACCCGTGATTTAAATCAGAGACATTTTCAGTAAAAGTTTATAGAAGCTGTTTCAAATCATTATAAATAAAAACCCTGAGATTCTGCTCTGGTAGTATAACTTAAAATAATAATGACTGTGATTCTTCATTCTTTCCAGTGTCAGAGGAACTGCCCAGCCTTATGGCCAGGCTTCCTGTCTCTCCTGAAAGCTTGTTCAGGAAATGGCAAAACGCACAAAAAGGGTCTTTGTCAATGAAAAAAGTTTGTTATTGTGCTGCTGAAGTACAGCTGTTACATATTTCCTTACTTAAATTCGGACCCTTCCTGAGGTTTCAGTCCTCTAATTATTCTGCCCAGGTCACTGGTCTATAGTGTCTATATTTAGCATATTACAAAAGTTTTCTGGTCATCTGAAGACTGAGGAGACTTTCTGTAAAACTCTGTTCCACCAGAGATGAACTACCCATTTTCTGTTGAAGTAAATAATGTGAGATGTGGAAACTGGAAGGTTTTGCAGAGAATTTTGAATGCATGTTATGTCACTGTTTCTGTATTTTGCAGGCTTTGGCAAGTTTCTGCACATTCTGAGAACTAGAGAGCTCACTCTCTCCCTCTCAAAAAAGGCAAACCAAAGTGTCTCCCTAAACCCCATCAAGAAAACCATGCCTTCTTTATTGGGGTTTATCTTGTCAAATGGTTGTAATGACTATATTAGCTGAAAGACCTGTGTTTCAGCTAGTCATTACTTCACCCTCAGATAATGCTTGTCCAAATGTTCTAGTCTTAGCTTGGTGGATATATTTGAGATTTGTAAATTCTGGAAGGTTTGGAAGAGACACAAATTGGAGGGATGAGTGAAAGACTGGCTTTCTGGTGGAAATTGTTCTGATCGGTAAGGCAGAGAATGAGAAGTATGTTTATTTCATTTTTCGTGCTCTGAAGTGTTACCTTTCTGTTCCCCTCTTAAGAGTTATAACTGCAATGTCTTGCTATTCACTTTTGCATAGTGGTGTTTGCGTATCACTTAACCATAAGAAAGTTCTGGACTGGGACATAACGAGAGATCCTATGTGAGGGATATAGTGAGATTTTATGTACCAACATTTATAAGGTAGTAAAAAAATGAAGAATTATAAAAACTTGAGGTAAAAGGCACCGGCCTTGGGTTTTATACTGGTTTTTTTAGCTGTAAAGGCATACTGGACACAGTTCTGATCACTGAAAATATTTTTTCTGTTGTGAAGAAACACAAAAGCTGGATAATTATTGACCAATAGTGGTAAATGACAAGCAAAACAAGTTTTGCATTTTCATGCTTTGGTTTTATATTTTTAGATTCCGAGAACAAGAATAGACAGAGTAGTGCTGTGAGTGTGGTGAAAAGTGTCTCTGGATGACGTTCTCTAATTGGTCTCATAAATCATCTTGATTCCTCAGGTTTAGCTCCTCTCTGTACTAGCAGACCTTTTTGCTAATGCATCCCCCTGGAGATAAGCTGATGACTTCGGAGAAAGTAGCTGTATCCTTTGGAGGCAGAGCCCGTGACGGAAAGCAGGCTTATACTGTATTTCAGCGTGCCTTTAGAAACAAATTGCCTTCTTCCAGCAAATTTTCGTGCTGCGTCAGATACCTAAAATCTCCCTCTTGGGGTTTAGACTGTAAACTGTAGCCCTACCACCTGGCATGCTCCCTCCCCCAGCTTCTTTTGCAAAAGTGTTCCTATTTATTGTGTAATATTCTGTGTATGGCGCTGAGTGGCCATCAGAGTTGCAGACAGTTAAGTACAATTTCTGTACCTTTATCCGTGAATAGTTCTCACAAAGGATATGTAGAGAAAGCCTGGCAAGAGGCTGGAATTTCCTTTCCTGCAGCAATAAAAGCTATTTTAATAGGCTATAATGCAGACTGCTGGACTAGCAGAGGATGTCTTGGAGGAAAAAAGGGAAATTCATCTTTGGCACTAACATATATATTTATTTTAATTATAATGTGGTGCTGCTTAGTTGTGTTTGATTTTTATACGATGCTATTTACATGTAATGAACCTGTGTATTCTAGCTGGGGAATAGAGATAGCTGAACAAAACGTAGTTAAACAGCAGAGCCAGCTCACCAGACTTCAGCTCTGAGCAATATAGTACAAGTAAAATGAGCAGAGTTTGACTAAGTGGTACCAGGATATAGTACTGGCCAATAAAAATTGTGGTTTTGCATTATACCTTCTGTGTTTTAAGTCAGATCGTTAGCTTTATATTTACATCGCACCCTCTGCTCCTTTGAGTCACGTTAATGATAAGGTTGTGCATAACGTAATCAGAATGCTTTTACATGGATTTTGTATAAGCAGATACATGGCATGTTTCAAAATACTGTATTTGTAGTTAGCTCTGGCTGTTTCTTTTTTCTTTTGAAAATTTGCTAAGTCTAGTGAGAATAGGACACCAGTCTGAGAGGTGCCAGTTTACCTCCAAGTCAGTGTGCTGAACTCAGCCTCGTGTTTGCTTCCAGCCAAGGCTGCTGCATCAGAAATACTGCTCTTTCAGTGAGAGTTTGAAAGTTGAAAAAGGAGTCAGTGAGGAGGCTTGCGTGTACCTAGGAGTGTGTGCGTGTCTGTGCATGTGCCTTCATACACACACATGCCTTAGAGGTGGTCCATTTGTGGGCTAAAGTATGTTTATGGGAAAGGATGGCAGCAGGCTGGTTTTGCTTTTCCTTGATGCCGTGAGAAGCTTCATAATTTTTTTCTTCTGTTGAGAATACTACCATTTATCGGTGAGGCAAGACCTTCTCATCACTCTACACTGTTGGCTTTGCCAGAGCAGCAAGCCACCGAAGGCCCAGCTTTTAGCAGCACTCAGTTTGGGGGCATATAGGCTCTGCCAATTACAGATGTACAGGTTGCTCACCCTTTACTCTGCCTTCCTATGAGAGCCTGGGTGCTGCTGTGAGGAGCTGCAACCTTTCCTGGTCTGCCCAAAGCCTTCATGCCTCACCTGGCTGGGATTGTGTCATGCCAGTGAACAATAGGATTCACCTTTTACCTTAAAAATAGTATCTTCCTCCAAAAAGGTGCTGTCAGAGGAGACAGTGACGATGGAGGAAGAGGAACAGTACTTCACTTTTTCCGAAAGTTTAAAATGCCTTAGATGGAAATAACAATTGCATTCATTTTTTTCAGTGGCAACAAAAGCCTTGACCCAGTGTTTGACCCTGTGTGCTTTTTCCTTTTGTTTCTACATCTTCTAGCCAAGGAAGAGCCGAGCTGAAGCTCTGGGCTGACTACAGGTTTTGAGGAAGTGGTGACACGTAGCTCCAGCTGCTCTCCCCCGCTTTCCACATATTGTTCCTGGATTTGTTAGAGAACGTGCTGAGATGAGAGGCTGCTGTTTTTTATTTATTTTAATTTAATTTATTTTATTTGATCAGGTCTGATAGCGAATGGAAGCAGCTGCTTTATTTAGAATATGATGGGAAAGAAAACCACAGCTTAGGGTTAACACCTTCCTGGTATTATGATTTATCCATAATATGAAATAGTACAAGAGCACCAGATACATACATACAGAAAATTGTGATTGGCTGCTGCTGATGTCATACTGAGGTCACTCTACCCAGTAAATTAACAAATTGCTTTCCTTACTTGTTTGTATAAATTCCATTCCATAGCAGCACATTTTGATGGCATTACCACATTTCTAGGGAGGACATCTAGGCATTTTCTTGAGTCTGGCTATATTTAGTTTCACTGTACCTAAATATGTGCACCTCTGCCCTCCCTATTTGCTTTTTTTCTTTTAACACTTGTATGTGAGCATTGGATTCTTCTCTGAATTAAATGCTAATGAAATAGGTGGGAAATTCAAGCTTTCTTTTAAACCGCATATACTATGATGGCAAGTTTAGGGAACAGGAGTGTGTGTTTGGGAGGATTGATAGATATGGATGAGTAGAATTTGGGGTGGAAATAAAGGTAGCTTTGCGGAAACGATCAGGTTTCCATCCACCTGTTCCTCTTAAATCTAGGTCAATGTACAAGTACTATAGTGTTTTTCTACCCAGAGCTGGTGTATCCTAAGAGTATCATTGTGTTTCAAGGTTATTTTCTTAATGTACCGATATTCCATGGCATGCAAGTCAAATCAGTCAATATTTCTAATACTCTTAAGTGGAAATAGAAATGCTAAGAAGTTATAGTCTGCTCTTAACAAAGGACAGGGGAAGGGAGCAAAACCCCCACCATGTCTTGAAGTTTGGGATTAGCTGGACTTTCTCACATTCTAAGGCTCTCACTTTAATCTAGCAATAACGTTGGATTTTTATTTTTTTTTTTCTGGAAACTGGGAAAAACCTATTTCCAAACAAAGCCTTTAAGTAGAATGAATTTGCTTGTATAAATACAAACATATTGGAAAATGGTTGCTGCAATATTTTTATTCTTTTTTTTAAAAAAAAAAATCTCCCTTTCTGTAATCCATCTCCCTCAATTGACCAGAAGTGACTCTTAAACAGATGTGATAGCTCCTTGCATAGTTGTAGGAGCTGTATTTCCAAGGAACTAAGAAAAATCATTGCTATCTCAACTCATGTGACTGCTCAGGAATATTTTGAATGCTGTAACATTACGAATTCTTTCTAGGATTAGCAAAATGTGAAGAAAGCAGCTTGACTGATACCTTAGAAACATTCTCAATGCTAGATCTCCTCTGCCCATATACTTCTGAATTTCAAATGGCCAGTACCATAAATTTCTTGCTTCAAAAAGAGGCGAAAAAACCATTACAAAATGTGGTGGGCTCTTAGGGGCTATTTCTGACATCCAGGCTACATCCATATCTCTGACAGGCTGTAATTATGGGTGAGCTGCAACCAACTCTAATCCCAACATACATACGAATTTCACGCACAGATTTTTGCAGGCGGTGTCTTGGACAAGTCTAGCAACCTAAATCAATATTATTGCTTATTCTGTCCAGGCAGGAAGGCACTACTCTGCTGTTCCTTCTGTTGCTTTTTCTTCCTCTTCCTCCTCCTCCTCTTTCTGCTGCTGTTTGATCTGGTGAAAGCTGTTTCAGACAGAGCAGGCTCAGCTATCACTCACTATCAGGATATTTAATCCCATGCAGGTGCAGTTTGAGCAACTATAGAGGGCCTCAAGGTCACGCTGGCTGCAAAGCCGGGCAGAGCTGGGCGCTCGCGGATGGCCCTGGTGGGAGGTCCGGTTCCACATCTGGAGCTTCCATGCTTCTCTGTGCCATTTCTTCCTCCTCTTCCTCCTCCTCTTCTCTCCCCCTGCCCCTTCATAGCTTTTCACTAGATTTTTCTGCAGTAGCTCTGGGGAACTCCAGAAGTGAATATTGCTTTGCAAGCAAACAGTTAAGTAAGGCTTGTTTATGCTTATGTAAAAATGTAGGCAACTGAAAGGAAACTGTAGACAAGTAGACATCTTTTCTTTCATTGATGTTGGTGGTCTAACCTTCCAGCCAGTTTTTATTTGCTTCCTCTCTCTACCCTGTGATATTTAAGCCTACTTTAAAAAAAAGAAAAGGCAAGCAGGATGTTGCCACTGGCTGCATTTCTACTCCAAATCCAGCCCTTCTCTTTTTGTCGGGTTGATTGTCCGACTCCTCCACCTCATTTCAGTCTTACTGATCCATTCTTGCACCAGCCTTGTGCTAAAACCTAGTTGGATTTTGTTTGTTTGTTTTGGGTGTTGGTTTGTGGTTGTTTTGGGGTTTTTCTGAGGGTTTTTTTCAGGGGGGGTGGGGTGAGTGAGTGGATGTTTTTTTTCCTCTGACAGGTCCTTTCTATTATGCTGTTTTTACGGTTCTGTGAACTGTTTAAGCTGCCATGTCTCCTTTACTCTGCTCTGCTGAAAAACGCACCCGAGACAGACTTCACAGGGATATTGTAGGAGAAAAGACCTGAGAGAGAATTTAGGAAGCAAATGAGCTGTGATCCAAGTGAATCTGGGCACTGAATAAAGGAGCCTTAAAACTCTTTAAGTTTTAACTTAGTACAAGTCTCCAAGAAAGTTGGATGGAGTGTTGGAGGAGGGTTTTGAACTTCAGATTCGCTGCTGCTAAGAACTGCTGCTTCCCTTGTGGTTTCGTGCTGGAGCATGGATTTCCACAATTATACTGCGAACAGGAGCACAAGCCTATATTTAGGATACAACACTTTGTGGTAAAAAGCTACATATGGCACATGAGCACCCACTTATGAGCTAAAAATACACATTGCAGCCTAGTTTGTCTTTGAATGAAGTCATGCTTAGGACTGCAGTGCTTAAACATAGTTTGATTCCCCACTAAACTTATCATCCCCTTCCTATTATTATTGAATTTTAAAAGACTTTATTCAGTGAAAAATTGCCTGCTCAGATTTTCAGCATGTGGCTGCCTCCCCACTAGGCCATATGCAACCTGTGCATCAATCTAGGAAGGTTTTATGTTAATTTTTTTGTGGCAGGACTTTTTATTTTCAGGCCAAAGTTAGTGTCGTTCCCCCCCAAACTTGGAACTTCTGATGTGATAAAAAAGAGAAGGGAAAAAAACAAACCCCAAACCTACAAAACACCACCGTAGTATCTGTCCTTAAACAATTGTATGTATTACTGGGAATGGAGGAGGGTAACACTAGCTGAGCTCGTCAGTTTTCATTTACTTTTGAAATTTTCCTTGGCTGGTGTCAAAATTAAAAGAAGTCCCAATAACTTTCTTTTAAAGAAGAACAAATGTTGCCAGTGGTCTGGGATATCATGTAAAATGTAACGAAAACTATCAAATTTGCTTCTCAGCAAGAGGCTTTCTGTGCATCTGCTCCCCCCGCGCCCCTGTGTGGTGGCATTGATAGTGTTTCCTTAGTGGGGGTCAGGAGATGGTCAGATGTTCCATGAGGGTAGGTAGGGCCAGGAAAAACTTAGGAAAGACTGAGACCTAAATTAAACTCCCTGGTTACTGTGAAGCATTGTAAACTGATGTCTCAAAGGTGTAATGTAAACACGTATTGCACATATTGAATCTTAATTTGTAGTGTATCATAAGATACTGTTACCTTGTTCTGCCAGCTCCTGTCCTTCAGATTTTTTCCTTCGAGAACACAGAGAGCAATCTCATATGCAGAACACTTGGGATATTAAATGAGCTATCTTATTTCTTTCTTGCTTCAAAGCATGCTTGTTTAGATTCAGCGGGGGGAATAATGGAATCTTAATGCCTTCAATTTGAAAATGTTAGGATTAAAAAAGAAGATACACTGTTTGTTGATGTTCTTCATTCTTTCAGAGCTGCCGCCAGCAGCACCTCTCCAATTTGATCGCTCTTCAAGAGAAAGCTGCAAATGAAATATCTGCAGGCTTTCCAAAATGACGCTAGATTAAAGGAAGAAGGTGTTTTTTGTCTCTTTCTCTCTCTCTCTTTTTATCCGTAAAGCAGGATGCTCTGCCTGTTCTTTGAAATACTTATTCCAGTGATAAGGACATAATTATATAGCTCCTCAGTGCTTATGTAAATGCATTCAGGAACAGATTTTGGAAACTGGACTTTGGTTCTGTCAGTCTTCATTGCTTTATGCATTTTGTTTAAGCTAGAGATGCTCTTTTAGTTTTGCCCTTTGAAAAGAGCAGGGGAAGAAAGCTTCAGTTGTTCATTAACGATAGCATATATTGATAATGCCGATAGATTAAAAAAAAATACTGGAGAGACAGGAGAAAAAAAATCTACCAAAACATCATGACAATATTGGGACAGTGAGCACATTCAGAATTGTACATATGGATTTTTTGAGGGTTGAAACACAAGTTTCCAGGTGCACTTGGAGTATGGATTATGCGTGACATAGGCAGGTGTATTTGTTCTGATTTTTGCAAGTGTTAGTGTGCTGACCTTATTCCTATGCAGGCCTGGGGTAGATCACATGCAACCCTCAGATGCGCACGTTGAGGTGACAGCTCCTGTCTCTCCTTTGGAGAGCAAAAGTGAAGTGAGATTGTTACTCTGCATATACATTTGAAGTAGCTTGTCGACTGTGTTTTGGAAATTCCTTGGTTGGAAGGAAGCAAAGAAAATAATTTAGACTTTGAATTTGAATTCAGTTTTTCAAGAGATATCTAGTTCTTTTCTTTGGCATTTTAATATCTTTCAACTTTACAAATCTTTCCATGTATCTCTTTCTGCACTTGAGACCAGCTTTAAGTATCTATTCTGAGGCTCCGGGGATCTCTTGGCATGGCTGTTTCCAGCTCATCATTTACTGCAGTGCCAAGTTATCCTCAGGTACCCCATCTTGTTTGTTTGAATTGCACTTTGTTCACTTCTTTTCTGGTTTCATATTTAGAGCGAGATGAAAACTCCCTGCCCTAGTCAGCTTTTGGCAGTGAATCATCTTGTTTAAAGTGCTTCCATATTTCTGGAAGAGATGTCATTTTGCACACAGTAAATTTTGGCTATGCAACGTAAGAATACCTGTTTTGGAGAAGTATATATCACCATGTAGAAAAATAAACATATTCCAGCTATGGACGTAAGGTTACAACATAAAGTTTTGCTAAGGAAAAACATCCCAACTTCAAATGCTGTTATAGTCACTGTGAGTCAGCTTCCAGAATTATATGCCATGTTATATGAACACATTCAAACTGTTAATAGTACCAGGGGGTCTAAAATGTCCTTTAAAGTTGAGTTTAGATTTGAATTTTTGTAACTTCTTGGAGGTTGTCAAAAACAATGGAGAAACCAGTGTTCAGTTCACTGGTGAACTGAGTTGTGACAAAAGAGTTGGAAATCCAAGGCCATCTGTTTCACTAGATCCTGCCTTAAAACAACATCAGCAGACTGTGTCGATCTCAAAGCACTGCTTGATATATTTTTAGTTGCCACAGAACAATCCATTCTTGAATCCTTCTTTCTGTATTTCCTGGGAAATACATTCTCATCCAAGAGAAAGGAAAACGTTACACATGGAATAAAAGTACTCTGGGCTGTGATAGATCTTTGAATCTTCAAGCATAATATTTTTGGGGATGTGATAGTATATCAAAGAGAAAATTAATTATGTAGTGATTTTTCCTAACACCTGGAGCTCATGCTGTTGCTGCTTCTGCTGCTGGCTAGCTGTTGTTTTTCATAAATCACTCTGTAGGAAAAAAATTAAGTTCAGTGAAATTATGGAAAAAAGAAGTCATGGCTAAGAAGGAGGAAAGCAACATCTAAATATTTAACCGCCACCCATCACGTTCAGAATCTTCAGGAATTTCCATTTTCCTTGGCTTGTTTCCTTGGCTTACAGCTTGGAAATGAAACCTGCCTAGATATCTGGGATTGAAAAATAATTATCTCAGCCTATGTTCTGGATACCTTAAAAACCTGAAGCAAACTAAAACAAGAAAAATCCCCTGAAAATTAGTAAATGAATTAAACTAGAAATGTCTCTAGTCATATGCTTTATGATTTCGTATCTGAATTTAGTCAAGGCCTTTTATCCACTCCAGGGACTTCCACTGATGCATGCAAATGAAGCCATTCGCCAGGATCTGTGATCAGAATGTTTTCTTTCCATTATATTTTGATCCTACCAGCTCTCATTTTGGCATTTGGTTTGTACATACAGGTTCTGGGGAGCTACTGTTTGTAGCACCTCTTTTGAGCAATGGTGGAGGATCAACAAGAATGAGAGAGCTCTTAGTTCCTAAACAGATGCCTCTTTCAGCCAGATTCATCAGTTGTCAATTAAGTGGTAGCATTATTTTATATGTATTTTATTTTTTCCATGTCAGGGGCCACAGAGTTTG
>WEIS01071701.1:9406-20074 GCA_013389965.1 Todus mexicanus | reverse complement strand
TTATTCTGTGATTCTATGATCTCATGTTGTGTCCCCATCAGGGCGACCTCAGCCTCCCACGGGTCTCTGCTCCACGTGTAACCCACACAGCCCAGCTTGCTTTGCATCGCTGGGGTGCCTGAAAAGTAAAAATCAGCTGGGAGAATGAGGGAGGTGGCCTCTGGTCCCCCACTTGGGGATGCTGCCGGGTCAAGCACAGGTGTAGGAGCGGGCTCCGCTCGCAGCGCTTTGGGCGACTCATTGCCTTTTGGTGTGGGGATGCATGATGTGTCTCTCCAGGCTTGTAAGGCTCTTGTGCGGGACTTTTAAATCGCAGGTGTGGGGTCTCTCCTGGCCCGTTTCCAGCTCTCAGAGGGGCCCAGCACCCCGGCCCCCTTGGCCGTGCAGTTCACCAGCGAGGGGAGCACACTGTCCAGCTGCGACATCGAGCTCGTCGGCGCCGGCTACCGCTTCTCCCTCATCAAGAAGAGATTTGCGGCAGGTAAGTACATCGCTGGTGGCTCCTCTTGGGATGGCCGTGCCCCTGATGGTCCCCTCTGGCTGTGCAGGTGCTGCCCTTGCTGTCTATTTGTTGGTCATTCAAACCCAGAGGTCCCATCACAGCATGATGCACCGGGAGTGGCCAGTGGGAGTGGGGCCAAAGCTCCCTTGCATGAAATAAACCTTGCTCCTGCTTCCAAGAGCCTTGAATTTCATGGGCTGCTTTTTTTCTCGTGGGTCCTCCATGAAAGACAAAGTCTGGGGAGCAATAGGAAGAGGTTTTCATAGAATCCCAGACCAGTTTGGGTGGGAAGGGACCTTTCCAGCTCATCAGCAGGGAGCAGGGCCATCTGCAACTAGAGCAGGTTGCTCTGAGCCCCCAACAACCTCCCCTGCAATGGGGACAGGGATGGGGCAGCCACCACCTCTCGGGACAACCCGGGCCAAGCTCCCACCACCCTCAATGCTTCATTGCTGCAGAGAAAGACGTGTTGGGGTTTGGGTTTATTTTGCCCACGGCCACACAGAAATACAAGTATTTTTCCATAATATATTTCGTGGCAACAGCTTGGCCATGGGGGATGAGGCTGGTGGGGGCTGGCGGCCACCCCCTGGGAACCGGGGCTGCTCCCTCCCCACAGCTGATTTCTGATCCCCTTTCTAGGTAAATACTTGGCCGATAACTGATGGAAGCTTATGCAAGTCTATGAAAAATAATATGGAAAATACCCCAGGACTGCTGCGCGTGGAACGGGTTTTAATTACGGTTTAAGGAAAATGAACTAAATCCTGCACTCGGGACATTTCTGTTGGAAGTGTCGACAACTTTCAGCATATTTTTGTTTCTTTTCCTTGGAAAACACCGTCTTGACCAGTCCTACAGTATTTACTTCTAGATGTAATATTGTTAATGGTTTTAAAATGTAATTATTGTATTTGTAAATTGTACTCATTCCAGTAAGGCTGTATTTTGGCAGTTAGACACTTGAGTTTTAGCATTTTACCATTCATGAAATGGATGTAATTTAAACTGTGGTATATAAATTTAATAGTAGTACTGTTGAATGGCACAATGCTTACCGAGGTAGATTACATTTTGTCAATATATACGATTTAAATACAATACTGATAGCTGTTAGGAAGGGGGTGCCTCACAAAAAGAGAGCTCAGTAGAACTGACGCGGTGATTTACCGTCTCTCCAGTCCTTTAGGATGTCTCACGGTGATGAATAAAAAGCTCTATCTTCAGGTTTTAGCTGGTTTAACTCCAGAAAAATATTGCTGGAAAGGTGGAGGTTCCTAGCGCAGCATCCCAGCAAGACCCAGAGAAAGAAATGTCACTTCTACCAAGAGTTTGTACTTAAGTTTCCGTGACAAGAAACCTCTGGGAACACGCTCGCGTTCTCCTACAGCTGCAGATGAACCACCAGGAGTCCCAGCAGCACGTGCCCAGGCGCCGAGCGCTTCGCTTCTCCCCATCTCCTTCCATTTTGCAGGGATCCGAGAACGGTTTGGGTTGGAAGGGACCTTAAAGGCTACCTTGTTCCAACCAGATGCAGATAAGGAAATAAGCAGGCAAAGATTCTGAGCTTACAGAGCCGGCTGGAAATGTGTATCTGGGTTTAAAGATGCATTTTCTAAGCAGCGTCCAGATTTTCAGTTGTCCTTCTACCTTCCTTTGCTCGCTTTTTCTGAGTGTGGGGTTTTTTCCTCCCGTTTTTTGAAAGCCCCAGGAGGTGAGAAAATGTTTTAAAGACAAGCAGCCCCCTGACCCCAACACCCTTTTACCGTATATGTGGAAACACTGGAAAACAAATGCAGCTCAAGGCTGATCCTCGGTGGGACACCCAGTGCCAGACGGGGATGGTGCCAGGGCAGCAGGAGCAGCTTGGGGGGCTGCTGGAAGCCTGTGGGCCATGACCCCACCTTGCTGGCAGCAGGAGCAGATCGTGGAGATGGGGAAAAACACGTGGAAGTGCTAAAGTGGAGGCTGTGGGGGGAATATTGTCCCGCTGTGTTTTTCCCCGGGCTCGGAGCCGCGCTCCTCTCCGTGCATTATTGCTTGGGCAGCGTTTGGTTTCTAGCTGACACTAGCTCAGCCTACTGCTGGCAACACGCTAACGTCCGTGACATTAATGATGAGGTGTCTGCCAAGCTGGGGAGCTTGGTTTAATGGGGGAATTTGGTGGTATGGGGAGGGGAAAAAAAGAAGGGATCTTTCAGAAATTAAACGCAGGTGGTGTTCAGGTGCCCAGAGGAACGCAGCAGTGTCTGATGAATGGGTGCTGGGGGCTCTAGGGATGTGGCAGATGACAAGTAGCGCTGATTTCACAGTCATAAATGTTGCCAGGATTAGGCTCGTGCATTTGCGCTGGAAAAATTAGACCGTGCGTGTTGAGCAGCACTTGCTCGCAGAGCCGTCTGGAGTGACGTCAGGAAACAGAACCCCATGCCCGTCTTTAATGGAAATAGGGAAAGCTGGAGATGTCTCAGCTCTGGGATGACTCCCAGACCGAGATGCGTACGACAGGGTGGTTGAAGTGCCTGCGTGCGTGCTCACGAAAGGCATCGACGCAGAAGATAAAGCACAATTCGGTTCTGCAGCTTCCTCCGGCTTTGCAGTTTTCGGAAGTACGCTTGCCACTACTCCTGGGCTCGGTTAATAATTTTAATAATTATGATTTTCCCTCCGAAAAGGAAATATGTCCAAACGGTGTAATAACCCGCCCCTCACTGACCTAGGGATATAGGGCAAAATCTAACAACCGGGTTCTGCACAATTGGTTCACGCTGTGTACGATTGTCATCGACTCATGTTTCCAAAAAGAGATCCATGTCCTACTCTTGAAAACACAGATTATTTTTTTTTAATAGTGTAAATATTACCAGAATGTAGCCATTTTACTTCATAGCTCTTTTGAAAGGCAAGGTGTTTACATTAGCGTTGGGTTTTTAAATGCTTTTTGAACAAACAAAAACCCATAACCCAAAGCTCCCAAGCTGGTCCCGTTCGTGTCGTCCCACCAAACCGAGGTCGTTTTTTCTGGGTGTGTGGCAACCACCAGGATGAAGCCCCCGTGGTGTGGGCAGAGAGATGGGAAGGTCCTGCAGCCTCTCTGGGGTGAATAATTTGACACACTCAAATTTGGCTGACTGGCACATTGGCAGCACTGCAGGGACACCGTCCCCTTCCAGCCACCAGCAGGTGACACAGAACAGCTCTTCCCAACCAGCCATACTGGGACCAAAACCAGCAGTTTGGGACAAGGTGTTGATTTTGTTGGTTGTTTGGGTTTTTTTGCATACTGCTTTTGCCAATTTTTTTTTTGAGTAGTGTTTTAGCTCGGCAGGTGTTTGCTCCGGAGCCTTGCGCCACGTGTCTCTTCTTTTACAGCCAGAGTAGTCAGCTCCTGGAATAGGCTGCCCAGGGAGGGGGTTGAATCCCCATCCCTGGCCGTGTTTAAAGGGCGTTTAGATGAGGTCTTAAGGGATATAGTTTTGGAATGAATTTTGCAGAGTAGGGTTAATGGTTGGACTCGATGATCCCAAGGGTCTTTTCCAACCTTAAATTCTCTGATTCTACGATTCCCCTCCCGGTGTGACCTTTGTGAGGAGAGGCTGCTCTGCATTGCTGGTTTAGGTTTTCTGTTGTGTTTGATGTCCGAGTGAAAAGGCAGAGCAGCAGAGTGCCCCAGGATACTTATGTTGTCAGGTTTTTGTCTTCCCCAGTGCTGGATGAGTGTAGCACCCCAGCATTACCCCACATGGGGAATGGGAACAGACCAGTAGTGTTTCTTAGCCTAAAGCACAGGAGTCTGATCTTCCTGCCTGGCTTTAAGAAGATGTCGCAGGAAAAAGATTCGGGGCAGCAGCTTGGGATGGATTGGCTTTAAATTTAGAGCAGCAAACAGGGGCATATATAGGGATGGTTTTCCCAAATTCCAGCTTCAGGAGTAGCAGCAAGAGTCCCTGGCTCCATCGAGGGCACAGGGGATAATGGAATTATAGAATCCCAGCCTGGTTTGAGTTGGAAGGGACCTTGAGGCTCATCCAGTCCAACCCCCTGCAGGGAGCAGGGCCATCCTCAACTAGAGCAGGTTGCTCAGAGCCCCCAACAACCTCCCCTGCAATGGGGACAGGGATGGGGCATCCAGCACGCACTGTCTTGTTGCACTCAGGGGCTCTGCAGCTTCACCTCTGCTTTTAGGCAGGGAAAAACTGTGTATCCTCAGGGAATGCATCTGCCTGGGACTCCCTGCCCGCTAGCAGAGAGCAGCTCCAGCAGCAGGGGATTGAAAAGGTGGTGATTTCATTACCTGTAAGTCACCCAGCATTCCTCCAGCCAAGCATCGGCTCTCGGTTTCGGAGCGTGGGATCCTGCAGGTCATTTGCTGAGGCTGAAAAGGGGGCTCAGCCCTCCAGCACTGGCACCTCTTCACTCAGATCTGAGTGAAACAAGGGTAAACAAAGGAGGCGTTCCAATAACAAGTGTGTGTGATGCATGCACAGGAAGGTTTTACCTCCGTTGCTTGCGTGGACCTTTCCCTCTAGACTGTGTCCTTGGCCACCTTTGCCCCAAGGCTTTCCCTCTGGGGTCTCCAGTAGCTGCAGTTTCAGAGTCATGGGTTTTCCCCACAGACATCTTCCAACTCGAGTCTCTCAATGTTAGGAACAGATAGTTTCCTATGTCTTCTGGGTATTTTTTTGCAACTTTTCCTCTTCTGTTCATGGCAAACCTTCCTGCTTCTCAGCCAGCTTAGGGCGCTCCACACGGGAGACATTTCAGGCCAGTTTTCTACTTCAACAATATTTCTTAATCACTCTGAAATTGCTCGGTAGTACGAAACACTACCGAATAACCAGCTTCTCGCGCGGCGCTTGCATTTGCTCTCAATTACCACTCCCCTGGTACAAAGCTGCTGTTGCTTTTTGCTGCGAGGCCACTGCCCGTTAAACTCCCCGTCCTGTCCAGCCAGCGCGTACGCGTGCGGCTGCTCTATCAAAAGCTTCGTCACACGAGCGCGAGGAGGCCACACAACCACGTACGTGCTCCTCCCAACACAGGCTGGGCTGAGCCGTGGTAGTGCTGTTAGTCGGGATTTCAGTTCCTTTTATCTTTGCTGTGCCCTTCCACCATTGATCTGCTAGAGGTTTTTGAATATATCGGTGGCGGGGAAAGAAGGGTTTTGTTCAAAGGGCATCCCATTTGGGGCAGGCAGGGAGGGAAGGCAGTTTCCCAGGCACTGTCAGAGATGTTGTTGGGGTATTGCTCGTGGTAGTGATTGGGTTTTGGAAATATGCTGCTTGAACGGATCATTTTGAAGCCACACACACCAGCAAGGGAGACCCATCTGCTTTCTCCTTTTATTGCAATCGCAGGGCCCCGGGGTGGTTGTTTGGTGCCCAGTAGTAAAAATCAGTCAGCTCTTGCCTGGGGGATTATTTTCCCGCTGTGGTCCCTGCCGAGGCCGTGCTGAGCTGCCCACGCTGCCACAAGTCACACTTGTGTTCATTTACCTAATTCTGGAGGATTCAAACCTAATTCTGGAGGATTCAAACCTAATTCTAGAGGATTCAAACCAGCCGACGAGGGCAAGTTCCTGCAGCACGACCATCACCTCAAGAATCTCTTCTTCACTTCCTCGCATTTTCACATAGCTGTAGTGCACTGCAAAGGTGCCGTATTTTTAAACGCATTTGCATTAAATGACCTATGAGAGAGTCAAAGATCTTGTAGTAAAAATGTTCATCCCTCCTCGGACCTCTCGCTGCGGTTCCTGTGCCCACCAGGCATGTGGCGCAGTTCTGCATTGCTGTTTCTCTTTCTTTTTTGGATATATGGCCCACGGATCTGTTACCCAAACTCCCAACATCTCCCTGAGAAAGCCACATCAATACGCTGAATATGAGGGGATTATTTTTGTTTTCCTTCCCCTTTCACTGGTTTCAAGTGAAAATATCTTGGTTTAAAACCCGACTTTTGAAGCTTACCATGACCAAACCGTGTAACATCAGTCCGTTGTACTTTCCAGGTTAAGAAATAACTGCCTCAAAGGTTGCAGTTCAGAACCAGAATTCTTCTTTTTCTTCTGTTTCTCACAATGTCCCAAGGAAACGAATTCCTGCAGAGCCAGGGAGTTTATTTTATTTATTTCAGTATTTTAATTTTTATTTCCCTGCAAGGCTAGAAAAAGACCCGCAGAAAAAAAAAACAACAAACCACCACGTTCCCGATCACTTTAGGAGGGGATGCTGCTGCTAACTGGTCTTAAAATCCCAAGCGTTGTTGTGGGGATGCTCTCCAAAGGGTGGCACACAAGCAGGGCTTCGCTACAGGCCAAGCAGGACGTGGCAGAACACACCGGGTTTTAGCGAGGTGTCCAGAATATCTTATTCACCCGTTCGAAAACTCTCTTTCTGGACAGAGGGTGAATCGCTGCCATCCTGCTCTTGGCTTCACCCTTCAGGCAGGAGGAGTTTTCCACTCCAAAAATGCTCGTAAGGTTGATGAAATCACCCGGTTGCTTTGATGGCCTAAAACTGTATGGAGAAGTTAGTCGTGGTCTGAGAGGAGAATGGGGTTGGGTTGTGGTTTGAAGCTCTGATCCTGCGGCCACGGGCTGATGGGTGAGGGCACAGAGCGCAGGAGAACCTGGCCGTGACACCTCTGAACCCCCAAAGTAAATTGGCTTTTCCCCGGGTACCATTCGATGAACTCTCCCCGCCCCCCCCGCCCCGTGTATAAAACTGTTTATAAATATTTGTGGATGAAGATACACAGGTCTATTTTTCAGATTTAAGTTAAGTAAGTTAACGAATGGCTGGCCTTTTCTGCCTAAACGTGCAATGAGATATATTATACCTTTAGTCTACGATGGCCTAGGTACTGCTTAGTCTGTGATGAAAAACTTTGCTGCTTACCTACTGTTCTCAGAGAAAAAAAAAGGAAAAAAAAAAAAAAAGATGTAAAAGCCGTTCAGGTTTGTTGCACACGGACTATGGCAGCAAAGCTTTGTATTTGACCACTGGTAATATGAATGTGTTGTATTGACTTGTTGAAGATAATCATGAAACAACATATTTTAAATGTTACTTGCCTTATAGGTTAGAAAATACGACTATGTGGATATATCATTTTTTTTGTAAATAATGTTTTTTATAAATGTCTCTCCTCCATCCTTCCCCCCCCTTCCCCTCCCTGCCCCGTCTCACCCATTTCACAAAATCTCGAATATGCAATTGTTCCCCACGCATAACGTCGCGACAAAGAAACCCCCGCGTCAGAACAAAGTTTATTAATTCTATACATGAGAACCACCTTAAATACCCCGTTGAGTTGCAATTTAAATGTGATTATTTTTTTTTTCTCTCTTTCCCTTGAAAATAAACGAAAAACCCATAAACCCACTCCTTTTCTCTGACCGAGCTTTACTTGCACGGGCAGGAGCACCCCGAGGAGCTGGGAGGAGGCGTCGGGGGCTGCCGCGTCCTTCACCCAGAACGTTGATGCTGCTGGAGCTACGCGCAGCTTCCCAGCCTGGGGACGGGTCGGGGTTGGCATGTGGGGACATGTGGAGATCCACCAGGGCCATGAGGATAAGTGGAGCTCGAGGGGATGACACATGAAGGACTATGGCTGTGGGAGCTTCTGGTGGTTGAGTTGCCCGTGGGGATGTGGACATGTGGGGGCTGTGAGGAGCATGTAGAATCGNGATGCCGTTGCCCTTCCGTGCCCCCTGGGCACAGCTGGCTCCTGTTCAGCCGCTGCCAACCAGCACTGCCAGGTCCCTCTCTGCCGGGCCGCTCTCCAGCCACTCATCCCCCAGGCTGGAGCGATACACGGGGTTGTTGTGGCCAAAGTGCAGGACCCTGCACTTGGCCTTAGTGAATCTCATATCGTTGTCCTCATCTCATTGACCCAGCCTGTCCAGGTCCCTCTGCAGCATCTTCTTATCTGAGGACATGTGGGGGCTCTGGGGGATCCACTGGGGTCCTGTGTGGTCTACAGGGATACGTGGGAACCTGTGGAGGCCACAGGGACACGTGGAGGCTGTAGGAGCACCTGAGGATGTGTGGAGTCCACGAGGATCCACAGGGTGGGCTATAGAAACACGTGGAGGCCATGGGGACGCATGGGGGCTATGGGTACAAGTGGGGACCAAGACCCACAGGGGTGTAGGGACTGTAGGCACCCATGGGTGCTATAGGGACGTGTCGGGGCTCTGGGGATTTGTGGGATCCGTGGTGTTCCTCAAGGGATCGTGTAGGCCATAGGTACATGCAGGTCACAGGGACACTGGGGGCTACAGGCACAAGTTGGGGCCGAGGGGACCCCCAGAGGCTACGGGGATCTGTGGGGGCTCAAAACACACGGGGAGGCTTTGGAGACCCACAGGGGCCATGGGGACGTTCAAGGTGGGGACTCCGTGAGCCTGTGGGAGCCATGAGGACCCGTGGAGGTCACAGGGAGCCCTGGGTAGCCATGAGGACCATGAGTTCCTGCGGAAGACACACATGGAGCCTACAAGGACCTGACTTGTAGGGACCCACCATGGCTGAGGAGACAAGTGAGGGATGCACGGAGGCTGTGGGGACATGAAGGTGGAGGGTGGGGAGGTTGGGATGAGGGGCATCCTTGGAAATGCCTTTGTCTCTTTGCAGTGGGGTTTGATATGTGTGGGGTTTTGTTTTTTTCCTTCCCCCCCAGAGCTCCCCAGATATTAAAAGTATGAAACACACGCTGGAGGAGGCCGCCAAGATGCACCAAGCGTTGCCCGGAGATGGGTGCAGGTTTATATGAGTTAATGATGAGGTTTGTTGGGGCTGTGGTGGCTCTCGAGCGCACATTCAGTAAAATAACCCTGTGCTGTGGTTGGCCCTTGTGGAAATGTCATTAATAAGTTCACGTATATGTGTATATACATATATATATAGGGCCTTTCTGAAATATGTGAGTTACTGTAGGGGTTGAATTCTGCACAGTGGCACGTGTGCAAGCTCCTCGTCGGTTAAATCCTGTCTTGCTGCTGAGAAAAGACTGTCCTGACCTTGAAGTCTTTAAGCTGATGCGGCCCAGAAGAATTTACCGGCGTTAAAAACCCCACAGCACCATCTGCTCGTCCTTTCCCTATCGCAGCATCCCAGTACAGCAGGGTGGAAAGGACCTCGGGGATCATCTAGTCCAACCCTTGAAGGTAAAGAAAGAACATGGAGAGAATGTGGTAGCCATTTACGGTAACTCCTTAACACCTGGAGGAGGTTGCAGCAGATGTTTCAGACGCTGCAGTTCAAACGTGAGGGCTCTACGGCGCGATGCGTGCGTTCGTCTGGCCCAGAAAACCAACCCCCTGAGCACCCCCTCTCAAGAGAGCTCCCCACTTGTGTCTATAAATGTTGTCTTTCTCTTGCAGGTTATTAAAGCTCGAGTCAAAGACCTCATGATACCCAGGTACGAGATTGTTGTGGTGATGACAGTTGGGTGGCTGAATGAGCGGGGCATGCAGATCGGAAGCAGGTGCCTGAGGGATCCTGCCAGTGCTACGTTCCTGTCGGACGTGTTCAGGAACACTTCGCTGTTTGCTCTTGCTATTTTGAATAACTGAGGCAGCTGAGTCTAATACAGATTCACAGAATCACAGAACGTCAGGGATTGGAAGGGACCTCGAAAGCTCATCTAGTCCAATCCCCTCCATTGCCAGAGCAGGATCACCCAGACCAAGTCCCACAGGAACTCGTCCAGGCGGCTTTGAAACGTCTCCAGAGAAGGAGACTCCACAACCCCCCTGGGCAGCCTGGGCCAGGCTCTGGCACCCTCACTGCAAACAAGTTCCTCCTCAGATTCCAGTGGCACCTCCTGTGTTCCAGCTCACCCCCGTTACCCCTTGTCCTGTCCCTGGTGCCATCGAGCAGAGTCTGGCTCCATCCTCCCGATTCTCGCCCTTTCCGTATTTCTAACCATGACTGAGGTCCCCCCTCAGTCTCCTTTCCTCCCAGCTCCAGAGCCCCAGCTCCCTCAGCCTTTCCCCAGCAGGGAGATATTCCAGCAGAGATAGACATTGATCCAAACTCTCCCTGATTCTGTAGATGAAAACGGTTGTGAAGGACCGGGGGAACTTTCAGCTGGTTTGAAATGGGGGGTGTCCTGGTTTTGCTGGGGTAGAATCCCAGGCTGGCCATGGCCTGCAGGTC